>BMAO01027518.1:0-41251 GCA_019973975.1 Trichonephila clavata | reverse complement strand
GCATACTGAGTATCAAATTATCAATCTGATCTTGGGGAATATTACACCACTCATCAAGCAATGCGCTCCGAAGTTCCGGTAGACAGGTGGGAGGGGGTTGACGGGCTGCATTTCGTCGGCCAAGCATATCCCACACATGCTCTATTGGATTCAAGTTCGGTGAGTATGCTGGCCAATCCCTACGGGTGATATCCTCCGATTGAAGGCATTCGTCTACAATGTTTGCACGGTGAGGACGGGCGTTGTCATCCCTAAACAGAAATTCAGCACCCATGGCGCCCCGAAACAAACGTACATGTTGTTCCGGAATTACATCCCGATAAATGTGACCTGTCATCGTTACACTCTGAACATGCAGGTCAGTTCTGGAACCAAGAATAATTCCTCCCGAAACGAGCCATCCTGCATCACCGTAACGGTGTCGTTTAATGGTGTTCTCTTGGTGGTAAAGGGTACCTGGGACTCTCCATATGAAAGTCCGGCGAGAATCAGACTGCAAACTAAACCTGGACTCGTCGGAAAACATCACGCACGACCACTGTTGCGGTGTCCACAATGTATGCTCTCTACTCCAGGTTAATCGCAGGCGACAGTGAGTTGCGGTAAGGGGAACACATCTGAAACACAAGGCCTACGAGCATATAGACAAATGTGCCCTAAACGTCTGTACACGGTCTGCCTTGAAACTGTCGTACCGGTAGCTGAAGAGAGCTGAGGAGACAGGTCTGATTCTGTGCTCCGTCTGTTTCTTTTGGCAGTAACTACCAAATACCGGTCCTCATTCGGCGTTGTAACTCGGGGACGACCTATGCTGTAACATCTACTCAGATTACCATCATCGTGGAATCGTTGCCAAAGCCTGGAGATGACACTCTGGGCGATTCTAAGTTCCTCTGATACTTCCAGCTGGGTATGTCCACATTCCAGTCGTCCGATAATTCTACCACGTAAAAAATCATCCAAATGTTTCCTTTGTGCCATAACTATGCGGTCATTGCACTGAAAGGCTTTTAAAGCGCTTGTGAACAATTTTACTTCTTTGCCACCATTCCTTATATACCCCTTTTTACACTCTCGTCATTGTGACGTACTATCCGCGCCATCTGGTGTTTCCTGTAAATTGCATATTCTTCTTCAAATGTGTGCGATAATTCTACAGGTGAAATTTTTATTTTAGAGTTTCAATTTCTGTGTGATTCTGAATTTTCCTTAATTTATGGACATGAGTGTAAAAGATGGGAAAACACAATAAAATCATATGTGTATTATATCTTTTCAGAACACAGCAACTAAAGATAAATGAAAAACGAAAGCATCTCTGAAATTTTACTTTTCAATCTGTTGTGTGAACTCATTACATTCTAAGTTAATAAAATTCTTATCACGTAGCTTAGCTAAAAAAGATTTTTTTTTTTTTTTTAAATTCAAACTCACACAAAACGTTTGATTAATTTTACAATGTCTAAACATAACAGTTTTAAGGTTTCTTTCTTCATTTAATTAAGAAGAAGAATTAAATATTGAATATAAAGCTTAAATTTGCTCGTTGAAAAAATCTCAACTTATTAATTTTATTTAAAAAGGATTTAACAAGATAATATTAAATAAACGAATGAACATAGGTGCATTCTGTATTCAAGCAATTCTTTTATTTCAGATGAAACCTCATGAAATATGTTTTATTGATGAAACATTTCTAAGCGAATTGACTAAATTGTTGTTTCAAAGTGAAGTTCAATTTTTTCCCATTTTGGTAATAATATAATTTCTTTTTCTCTTAATTTTAGCTTATTTTTCTTAAAATGTACTAAACAAATCTAAAAATCCCCATATCTCCATTTTTTTTTTTAAAGAAAAAGTTGTCAAAAGTAGATTTAAAAATAATTATTTCTCTTTTCACATGGACACTATACAATTCGTCTTAAGCTATTAATACACTGATATTGAAATAAATTTTTCGGTTAAAAGTTCAACTAAATTTTTCAATATTATTAATATTTTAAAAATGGTGTTCAGGGGGGAAAATATGCTTACAAAAATTACATTCAGTGGCAAAATGAAAAATTAGCAAAAAATTCAAGAAAAATTTATTTCTGCTTAAAAAGGTTCAGGAATCTACTTGTTTGTCACTTGCTTACCAGACTAAGCTTTCCAATATCCCCAGAATTCGCAGATTTCTAGGAATACTGACCTTGACGTTACAACGCACAATTAATTTTTAACAGGCTTTTATAAGTTTCACTTGCATGTAACGGAATCTTAGAACTTGATTTTTACCCACTGAAAAAGATCGGATTCATTCGAAATTTCGCACACTTGTCAAGGACCGATGACAATACAATAATTTCATAATTTTGTTCCATTGTCCTTTTCAGGATCGTCAGGAACAAGGATAATCAGATTTGGCGACAAATCCATATATCACGTCCAGATTTGGCGACTTATTGCATATATCATTCTTAAATTTGGGGACTAGTTCCACATACCATTTTCAGACATGGCGACTAATTTCATACATCCTTTCCAGATTTGGCGACTAAAAGAATAAGGTGTAACCCTAAAGTGTTTTGAATTTAACGCTAATTATATATGCAAGTATAAAATACACTTGCGGTTAAAAGAAATAAAACAAACAAAAGAAGTGTTCTATATCTGAGAAAGTGGAGGGTGTGTGTGTGTTAGCAATTTCTAACCATAATATAAACATTTTTCTGAAAATGAAAATAAAAAAAGGCTGGAGCATGTGAAAAAAATAATTTGCTTTCTAACTGCTAAATATTTTTTATTTTTATAAAGCAATACGCTTAGAAATGATGATAGGAATTAACATGAAAGGAACACGTTTAAAAGGTGAAATTACGATTGATACTTAATATTACCATGTTTTTAATAACTCGCTTTCTTTAATGTCTATCCGGGTGGAATTTTGTAATTGATTTTAAACTGTGTGACTTTCCGAGGAGCTAGAGACTTGAAATTCGGACTATAGCTCGGAAGTGGATGACAATGCATGAAAATGGGAAAAAAGAAAACAAAAACAAAAAGGAGGAATTTTATAATATTTAATCCGTAAAAAAACATGATGCATTAAAAAATTTTGTTATTCGAACTTTTTCTTCTTTACACACTTTTATTTGTTTGACCTGTTCAAAAGAGACGGAATCTAATATAACGATCCGAGGCCTCGTAAACGGAGAGAATAAATACACTTCAGACCCGTTAATTAATGTCCCTTGAAGAGCAAGACTAATTCCACAGCCACGTAATTTCAGCTTCAAATATCAAACTCAAGGATAAATTCAACAATGAATAAATGATAGTTTAAAAAACTAAAAAACACGCTTTTATTGTAGTTCGAACTAAAAAATGAAAAATAAATTATGGTTTGAAAAAAAACTAAAAAACACGTTTTTATACTGAATCGAACTAAAAAGTAAAAAAATAATTCTTAATAAAGAATAAAATGATTAACGAGAAAATCAATGTCATTGGGGTAAAAGCGTGGGGTGTTCTATAAATGTATCAATTGTTATAATTTCTAACTTCTACTCCGAAAAGCTGAATTAGTGTAAAAATCCAGTACAAAGCACCCCACGCTTTTACCACAATGACATTCATTTTCTCGTTATAATCATTTTATTCTTTATTAAGAATTGTTTTTTTACTTTTTAGTTCAATTCAGTATAAAAACGTGTTTTTTAGTTTTTTTTCAAACTATAATTTTTCCTTTTGACTCTGATTAAGGCGCACGTTCGTTCTTGTTTCATTTCGCTTTTTAAAGTTTGTGTTACTACTTTTGTTGTTTATTCTTACTTTTTCTTGCCAATATGGCATCGTAGTTAGATTTCAACGGAAGTGCTACTAAATGAGAATATTGACCGAAAACCGATGAATACGACAGTGACTCTGAAACGGATTTATCTTTTTGTAATGAAGAAGATGAAGAAATGGAACTGAAATGACAATACACTTATATAACGCACGTGGATAAGCTTCTTGTCCCACAGAACATTTCGAGCAATTCCACAAAGATTTGTAATTTCAGTTCTAATTTTCCTTTTTTTTTTTTAAATTTTTGTAACCCAGATATTTTGTAACAACTTTTGTAATTTTATACAATCCCAATGAAAGAAAATCTACCTTATAATGTCTCCCTTGCTCGTTACACTGGTTATATACCTAAATAAGCCATGTATCCACATGCGGTTTACAATGGGATTTTGCCCTATACATGGGGATTTTGCCCCCATATAACCACTAGTAGGAAAAGGATTTTCCCACTAGTTCCGACTACGTTCAGAACACAGTGATTTTTTAAAACCGTGTCAGTGAATAATTTTTTCGATATTTAGTGTCAGTTGAATTAGAAAAAAAAAATTGTTTTTACAATAAAAAAAATTTTTAATACAATATTTTGGCAAATATTAGGGGAAATGACGAATTTTCAAAACATTCTCCTTTTGGGGGAAACGCCCCCCCCTTCTATAATAATAATATCTTACCTAAAATAATAAGATTTTTCTATTGAGCCTGAATTAGGATTTTTGAAAAATTCTCATGATTTTCAGAGTTAGTACTAGTTAAAGTAACACAACCGGAGTTTTTTTGTTAAAAATTCTCTACTCTGATATATTAAAATAGGAATATATCCACTTCTAAATTATATAGTTCAAAAATTCTAATTCAGGCTCTATATAGAAATTTTAGCTATATATAGGCAAAATATTATTATTATTAAGCATTTTTCATAAAAGAAATTTTTTTTGGAAATATGCCATTCCTTCATCGTATTCTTCAAACGAATATTTAACAACAAAAATAACAACTTAAATAAATGTTCTGGTATTAATGTTCTTAAAACAATTTTACACTAATGGTCCATAAATTAAGGATAATGCAAGTTCAGGCACAGAAAGAGACAGAAGCAAAACAAATGTAACTTATTTGTAAAGCCTTTTTACTAAACAAAAGGTAAAGAACAAGAAAGATGCTATATGTTTGATATCATTCATAAAAATTGCGATTTGTGCTCCCTGGAGCAAACTACAGGGAAAAAACCTATTTACAAAAACCAATATTACATGCATGGTATGAAGGTAAATACATAGTACGTCTCCCAGACGATGCAATACAGTCCGTACAACGCCTAGGCATGCTGAGTATCAAATTATCGATCTGATCTTGGGGAATATTACACAACTCATCAAGTAATGCACTCCGAAGTTCTAGCAGACATGTAGAAGGTTGTTGATGGGCTGCAACTCCTCGGCCCAGAATGTCCCACACATGCTCTACTGGATTCAAGTTCAGTGGGAACGCTGGCCAGTCCATAAGGGTGATATCCTCTGATTTAATCCATTTGCTTAGGATATTTGCACGAGACAGGTCTAATGCCGTGCTACATCTGTTTCTTTTGGCCGTAATTGCCAAATACCGGGCCTCATTCAGCGTTGTAACTCTGGGCGACCTGTGCTGTAACGTCTATTCCCATTACCGTCATCTTAGAATCGTTGCCAAAGCCTGGAAATGACACTCTAGACTATTCCTAGTTCCTCGGATACTTCCAGATGGTACGCCCCCATACCAGACAGCCGATAATTCTACCACATAAAAAATCGTCCAAATGCGTCATTTGTATCACAACTATGCGATTATTGCACTGAAATGATTATAAAGCGCTTGCGAACAATTTTACTTCTTTGCCTGTATTCCTTATATATCCCCCTCTTACACTCTTGTCATTGTGACGTACTTCGGTGTCACATCTGGTGGCTTCCTACAATTTGCATGTGTTTTTTGAAAATGTATGTTGCCTTTTTGTGGGTGATATATTTATTTTAGAGAATTTCAGCGTGATTCTGAATGATTCTTAATTCATGAACATGAGTGCATTTGTCTTCTAATTCTATTGACGCTAAATATAAAAAAAAATTATTCATTTATCTGCTTTTTCAAAATCAAAGCCCCGAACACAATCAGTTACCTCAAGTACTTATGCATAAAAAATGCAGTTCATAAAATCTATATAAAACTTTTTTATGCATATCTTATCTTTGAGGCGGTATTCTAGTCTAGAAATTTGGAAAAAACTTCACTATTATTTTTTCCCATATTTTCAAAGCTTAAACATTTAAGAATATATACTTAAGAGGATTTTTCAAACTTATAATTATTTTTCGGAGATATAGGTACCGGCTCGGTCGGAACGAATCGAACAATAGACGATAGGGATCCTCCGTATACTGCGATCGTGCTCCCTCGGGAAACTATTCCTACTCTTCATATATATATATATATATATATATATATAAATATATATATAAAAAAATATATAATATAAATATATATATATACACATATATATATATATATATATATTTTAAAATGCAATAACCGAAAATCTGAGTTCATTTATAAGGACTTTTCCACCTAAACATATACATGCCGGAATACACATAATTGAAATTGCAACTTTTATAGCAGTTTGCATTTTTAATGAAGGTTTCATTCCCATTTTAAAAATAATGAATCTTATGGCAATAAAAATTGGTCCAGAAGCTCATGCATTTGTCTTTAAACGTGACAATATCCATATTGAGCGCTCAGAAATACGAGCTTCTGACGCTTCGAAGGAGACCAAAACTGATCGTTTGGAAGAAAGAACTTCATAAAATGCGTTTTTTGAAGTAGAGGAAGGTCCAATGTATGGAGCAGAAATCGCTGATTGAAAAAATGTTAGTACCATTGTACGGCTTAGTCTACGTGTAACATGACCCGAAACTTTAAATGCGTTTTTCTCGCAACTACTTTGTTCGAGATTCTTGTCATGATATCTCTCAAGTTCTACTGAACCAATTTACTTGAAATATGATTTGAGCCTTCTCAATAACTCTCACGAACTAAAACCATATAAAAATTTTAATTTTTACTATTTTTAAAATTTTTTGAAAAGTCAAAAAAAAAAACTGTTAAAAAAATTGTTTTCTTATTTCAGATAGCCGCTATTTACCGGGGGGGGGGGGGGAGAGATTTCTGCTTCCTCAAAGCTTGAATGATAGCAGCAATTTTTTGGATAAAGAATTTTTTTTCTAAATTTTTTCTAAATTTTTTTTCTAAGAGAGATAAAAATTTCAAATTATTTTGATGAAAACCAACAATATATGAAACAAAACGAAACAGCATTTGAATGGAAAGTAACACTCTCCGACCGAATGAAAGTGGTTGCCACCTGTTAATAAAGATGAATCTCATAGATTTTGTGCAAGGAGAGCTGCATGTTTTCTAAAAATTAGTTTCTTCTGTAATAATCAAAAGTAAATGTTCAACAATCTGATTGTTCATCTGTCAATGAAGTAAAACGGTCTTAAGGGTGTTAACTTTGTCTCGAGAGCTGAAAATATAAACAATTTTCAATTAGATGCAATTCTTTGAGGTTAAAATTAAATAATTCGATTTTTTACACATTATTTACAAAGGAATGAGGTTTCAAAAAGTGCATTCATACTTAGGCATGCGTACAATATTTTATTCATTATCCCCTTCCTTTATTGATATATATACTCACTCTAAAATAATATAAATATCTTTAATAATATCTTCTATAAGTAATTTTTAATAACTACCCGCAGATTTATACAAAGTACTCTTTCTTTCTCCCTCTCCCTCCTTCCCTCTATAATTTTTACTTGCATATTTCACTCTCCTATTACTGTATTGTATCATTTCTGGAAAAACGAAGCGACCGCGGTGGACAAGTGGTCTAGGCATCGGATCATGGCTAGCGTGTCATGAGTTCGAGCCCAGTACCACTAAAGATCCGCCGTGTAGGGGAGCGATGCACGTTAAATCTGTCGAGAGCTCAAACGTCCTCCCGTTGGTGTGGTGTGGTAGTTAGGAGAGGGGTGCCAGCTCAGGTGTCGTCCGCGTCACTTGACCATGGTTCAAAATTACGCAGACCGTCGCCAAAAGCCCTCGTGTTGCTAATCAGTGCGACGTTAATATTCACTCACTCACTCACTCCGGAAAAACGAAACCCGTGACTGGTGAATACTGAATTCAAAATCTGAGTTCAAGACATAAATCTAGTCAGATAAAGAGGGAAACGCCTGCTTTTATAAAAACTCGGGTCTTGGTATCCGGTTATATTCCTGGTTAACAACATTTTAGCCACGATATTCCACCAAACCGTAGGTTTAGATTACCTTCTACTAGTGTAAGATTCGCTGGACTAAAGCAAAACTATATAGGTGACGCTGCCATCGGAATGGAAAAAAGAGGGAGAAGAACAACAATGGCGGAGGAAGCGATGGCGGCTACAACCTGTAGCTTCAGAATCAAAATGGTGTGAAAATAGTTTAATGTTTGGTAATAGTGTGTTTTTACATTGGTTTAAGTGTGTGTGCTGCGTGGCTTTTAAAAGCGTAATAAAATCTTTAGCCACTAAAGATGAATTAAGTATTTTTGTTCCTGGTTGTGATGAATTCTTCTTTGATGAATTAAGAACCTACAGCGGATCTACAAGTGAATATTAATTACTAGACAAGACTTACAAGATGGCTTGATCATGTACAAGGGGTGATCAAATGAAAAGGTACGAAACGACACGGTGGGAACAAATATAGACTTTATTCAAAATATACACCATAGGCCTGAGCACAACGATCCCACTGATGAACAAGCCGCAGGATTCCTTGTTCCCAGAATTCCTGTGGCTGTGACGAGACCCAGTCCTTCACAGTGTCCTTGAGTACGTCGTCCGAGTTGAAGCGCTTTCCTTTCAGGTGTTTCTTCAGTGGACCAAACACATGGAAATCGCAGGGTGACATGTCCGGACTGTAGGACGGATGGTCCAACGTCTCCCATTGGAACTTGTCCAGTTCCATTTGTGTGACTCTGGAGGTTATTTTGTAATGAATGTTTACAATTAGAGCAAGGTTTTTGGTTCACCTGTATATCATGAAAATAAATATCATCTATAATAAAATAAACTATCTGCTACGTTTTATTTTAAAAAAGACTCATTTGATCTACCTTTTCATGCTTTCTAGAGTTAAAAAAGAGAATTTTACTTTGTTTTTAGGTGACTGAGAAAACAATTCCCTCTCTTAAATCTAAAAAAAAGCAAAATATATTTACATAAACATCAAAAAGTAGGCGCGATGTCATTGTCCACAAAAAAATCATCATATGACCCTCATAACAACAATTTATTTTGTCTACCCTCATCAAATTACTTAACAATCATTATATATCATAATTATTGCGGGCTACCCTGTTTTTCACATTGTGTCAAAAATTGATAAATTAAATCATGCAAACATTTGTCAACTGATTTGCGCATAAATGTGGCATCTAGGTTTCTGACAAGAGCTGTGTCACAAACCTGTTTTATTTTCTTCGTGAAATGCGTTGATACAAATAGGAATTTCCACTCCCTCTTATGTTTATAGACTATTCTAACGAGTAAATTTAACTTACACGCTCCTGTTCTCTTCAATGGCATTCGTGTGTGGCCGTAGCACTTTTGTAATTCAAAACAAATACAAATGCTGCTGCGAAAGATCAATGTTCTTTTTATAATGTCACACCCTATTCCAGGAAACAATATGGTTGTTGATTTACTATTATAATTCCTGAAAAAAATACAACAGAAGAACAATTTACCAGAAAACAAAAAGTAGTAACTTGTGTGATATGGAGAATAAAATAATAATATACAAAAATTATATGCAAAGAGCCTCAAAGGTATAAAAAAAACAATAGTTTATGATTTAACAGAGGATATAAAAGTTGATATTTCATAATTTAATGTGTTTATCGCACACAAAAAATCCATCTGATTCTAAAAAGAGTTTTTTAAATATATAGCCAACTAAAATTATATTTTTTGAACCAATGGTTTTGTTGAAGTTTAAGCAATCTTTAAAAATTCTACATTGAAATAATTTTGATAGAACTTTAAAACATAAAATTCCCAAAAAGAATTTTTTTTTTTGTAAAATTACGACTTTCTTTTGTAAAAATTTTGGTAAAATTTAATCTCTCTCTGAAGTTTAAAAAAACTCACATATTTCTTATGAAATATTCAGGCGTGTAAATAATTCCATAAAAAATTTTAGAAATTAATACTTGAATATCAAAAAAAAAAAAAGAAAGAAAGATATTGAGTTTGAAACATTACTATCGTAAAGTCCGGCGTCTGACGCGCACATTTAACACTCAAAATAAGATCCAAATTTTCGGTTGCGCGTTATACGCCGGATATAAAAATGAAAGATTTAAAACTAAAATAAATTATAGTTTAAAAAAACTAAAAAACACTCTTTTATAGTTAATCGAACTAAGTTGTAACTTAATCTTTTAGTCACCAAATCTGAAAATGGGATCTGAAATTAGTCACCAGAAGCGGGATGGGATCCGAAAAATGGGAAATCGTAAATCCTGTTGATCCTGATCAGGACAATGGAACAAAATTATTAAATTATTGTATTGTCATCGGTCCTGGACAAGTAAGCAAAATGTCCAATTAATCTGATATTTCAAGTAGGTAAAAATTGAGTTCAAAGATTCCGTTACATACAAGTGAAGCTAAAAAAAGGGTGTTAAAAAGAACAGGATTTGAATTCCTAAAACTGAAGTATATTTATCTTTTATGTACTCATAAAAAATTAAGTCTACTAAATATATCGAAATACTGCTTACTTAAAATATGCCTGCCTTAGGAACTTAAATTGTAGTATTTCTAGAAGTACAGTATTTTTTCAAAAGTCTAGGATAATACCTCGAATAAATGACTTCAAAGTATAACGGCATTACACGCGTACATTTCAAATTTCTTCACGAAAGGGGATGCGCGCTATACGGTGAATATACCTAAAAATTAAAAAATGCAGCTTGGAGTATAGGTGCGAGTTATACGCCGGATTTTACGATATAACTTTACTTTAACTTATAAAATAATGAATCTACCTTTCTAAAATAATTTTCAAGTGCAAGTTGTTTAATGATGCCCTACTTTTATTTTATTACTAAAATATGCGAATATTAATGATGGGAGTTTAATTTCATATTGCTGCTAATAGCATTTTAAGCTCAATTTTCAAAAAATAAACTTCTATTCCTATTACCTTTAATAAAATTAATTGAAACTCTCTCTCTCTCTCATAAGTGTAAGAAAGTTACTCAAATATAAATGGATACTGACAGAATTATATCCATGTGAAAGAATTCCATTTTATCATTCTTCACATTTAAAGTATAATATTTAATTAAATAAATATTATATTACTATATGGAATTTAAAATGTTTTTTTTTGTTTTATACTATTTTAATTGCTTTTTTATATTTAAATTTATTTTATATAACGCTAAACAAATTTTTAAAGCTTTAATTATAACTATCGAAAAAATATATGAATTTTTATTACTAGTTTTACTTTTAGCTAGAAATTTTAGATACTTATGCTATGGCTTATTATGTGTCCTCTCTCACCACACCAAAATTGGGGATGGAAATGGGCTAAATAGTACTGTCACCTTTATGGTACCCAAAGCTAAGGCTAACGACAGGCGTCACTTCGCCTTTTGCCATGATGAATTTCGTGGGCCTCGATCTGGCCTATGCCGATCACGTGGCATTAGTAACAACAACAACGAGGGCTTTCAGAGTGTGTAAAAGAGTAAAATCTTAACATTAAGCTAAAACCCTTCGCGGACCCCTTAGGAAAGCGCAGATGACTCCCGGAGATCCGCGGATTACACTTTAAGAACAGCTGTTCTATAACATTTTATATTTAATTGAAATTATAAGTTTATGGATTTAATGACACAGGTAAAGATTATAAACGTTGTATGTAAAAAAGAACAGTATCCTACATACATAGAACACACACATCTATACTATTATATTCAGTTTAAATTGAGGCTAGTTCAAAAATAGCTGGTAATGTGAAAAATTGTGTGTTTCTTACAGTATTAATTTTGTTGCTTTTTTCTTCTACAATATTCAAATTATGATTGTATTAGAGGTAAAAACTTCTTTTAGGGAGGGGGGGGGGGGTCGTCTGTGTCTTTTTATGCTGTACGAGAAAATCGTAAAGCCCAATACAGCATACCATAATCCCAAGTGAGTGATTATCAACGTGTACTTAAAGTGACACGATGACTGTTGGCATAAATCCTCGTAATTTTGAACCATGGACAAGTAATGAGGACGATACCTTGAAGGCACCTCTCTCTCCTACCCACCACGCTACCATGAGTACTTTGAGCCACATCAGATAAACATGCATATGCCTCTCTATGTGGTGGGTCATCAATGGCATCAAGATTGGAACCCGCGACTCGACAACACCGACCATAAGTTCTTGACCACGACCACTAGGTTACCGCGACCACATCGTAACTCCTAAGGTTTCACCTTGTAAGGCCTTTAGAAAATTTTATCGCCTTAAAAAAACGATCAAGGATTAATTGCTTAGTATATCTCTTAGTAAACTAGCTGCCCGCATAGTCTTTATGCGGTCCACCAAGACAGTCAAAAAATTTGATTGTCACCGAGATTTCTATCCCGTGCGCAGTCAAAGATATCTATCTGTCTTTCATTTTTCACTATTAGGAAAACAAAGTACCTGAAAGTGTTTTTACTAAAAGATCATGTGCAAAGTTTGGAAGATGAAATTACTAAAAGATTTCGGGATTTTAAGAAAATTGAACCTAAATTATATTTGCTCTTTTATCTCATTACTGCTGATATTAATACAACATCTGAGGAGCTACAGCTTGAACTTAGTGACCTGAAGTCAGATCAGAATGTGAACAAAATGTTTAATCCTGTGACATTGGCTTTTATAAATTTTTTTCAGCTGAACATTTTCATATACAGTTGAACGTCGTTTATCCGAACTTTTATTATCCGGAGCGTCAAATATCCGAACCAAAGTCCGGAACGTTTTTGAACAGTGTAATGCTCAACAGTTGTTTCGCGTGAGGCCAAAAGTGACGGGAAACCTCAAGGTGAGGGATATTTGGGGAATTTCATTTGTGTGATTTGGTAAACATCTGTGTGGAATATTAGATCAATTTGTTTCCAAGTGAAGGGGTGTATACGGGCTCATTTGTCGAGTTTTGTTGATGTAGACACTTGAATGGCATGCGATGCAGAAGACAGTGAATTTCAAATGCTAAATGATGACGAGATTGTGACTTCCGCGCAAGAAGAATCCCACCCTATCGACGATGAAACGGATGAAGAAGACGAGGACAATAACAACAACGAAAGTAGCAAGGGTCCATCAAATTCTGACGCGTTTCTGCGTTAGAAACAGCTATGGAGTGGTACGAACAACAGAGTACTGTCCTACTCAACTACTGCTGCTGAAGAGAACCAGAGACCTTGCATTGAAAAAACAAAGGTGTACAATAGTACAGCGAAATATAGGTGATTATTTTCCCCAATCAAGGTAAAATTGCAACATTTTGCACCTATTTTGCTTTTCCTTCAAGCACGTTTTCCGCATGTGGGGATTTTCAAAATTTGTATAGTGTCCAGTATCATATACTGCATGGATCGCATTCGGTATTCGGTTATCCGAACAATCGCGTATCCGAACGGTGTCTGGTCCCAATTGATTCGGATAAACGACGTTCTACTGTATTAAGAAATTTGTTTGTGAGCAACGTTCTTCTTCCATAAAGATCAACAAGAGTAAATATATATGCCAGTACAACAAGATGACATAAGCTTGTTGGCTGTCATAAGAATTTAAACTAACAATCTCACTTTTGATTTTTTTTAAGAAAATTGTGGAGAAGCGATATATATATATATATATATATATATATATACATTCGTCTCATTGAACTGTTTATAAAATTAAATGTGCATACGTTAGCATAGTAAATAATTCGAATGAAACTGCTACTATTTTACTGAACTGTGTTATATTTTATAATGATAGCAATCATTTTAAAAAGGTTATCTCCGGTATCCTCCACTCCCACAATGGGGCCTCGAGCCAAACTAGGGTTTGCAGCCCCGGGATCCCGGTGGTTTTTTCAAATCCTGGGATTAAAGTAACTAATCTCGGGATTTAATTTTTGTCTGAATTATATTTCGAAATTTTTTTCAAAATATTTTGAATCTGGTATTACATTTAATGTATCTTATTTACTTTTTTTGTACTATATCCGTTTAATGTCAGTTTTCTTACGTGTTGAACCTTGAAGAGTTCGAGGCGGGATTGTATGTTAAAACGTGAAATTCGATGTTTTTTCTTATTTTCTTCTGTAATTTTCTCCTCAACGCGAGTGGGATCAGAAAATGGACATTTCTCCCACTCTCAGGATGTCCGGTGTCAGCTAACTTGGACAGAGGCAATTAGAATTTTTGGAAGATATCTAGTAGGGTTTCAGCCCCGGGATCCCGGTGTTTTTCCAGTCCCGATATCCTGGGATTAAAATAACTATTTCCGGGATTAAAATAACTAAATCCTGGTTTTGATTTTTGTCTTAACTATATTAAAAAATATTTTTCTCATAAAATTTTCTAAGAATTTAATTTTTCAAAAATGTATGTTTTGTTTATGAAATAAACAAAACATAAAACTTCGTGCAATTATAAGTGCTATAGGTAAAAAAAAAAAAAAATTATGCACAGCTCTCATTTCTCGCATGTGAGAACGTCATACAGATCTAAGTGGCTCACTGCAATGCTTACACAATTTTTTATGCAACACCTCAATAATAGATTTTGTCACAGATCCTTCTTCAATTAAATGCCGTTAATTAATAGCGGACCTGCTTGGAAGACTTAAGACACTTCAGATCTCATTGCATTACTAACAGCTCATGCAACTGGATCTTCAATTTCAAATCAGTTAACACTTGAAATTGATTCACATTCTGATCCAATAACCGGATCAATTTATATGCAAAAACTATTAAGTGTAGCAGAACTAAATAAAATTATCAAAGAAGTATATGCATCAATGCAGTCTATTAGATTTGAGACTGTCATCAAAAATTCAAAAAGAAAGGTCTCTTTTTTTGAAAATGGAGGGAGACGTGGTGACTACCTGAAAAGAACCTACTCCTATTTAAAGACTATAATACCTACTAGTAAAGAATCCGAACATGCATTTTCTTCATCAGGACAATTTGTAACAACAATAAGAAGCCGTTTCAACGAAGAAACACTGGACGAGCTGTGTTTTTATAAGTTTATTTACAGAAACACAATAAATGAAGAAATGCTTTTTTTTTAAATTTCATTATGTACTATTTTAATTTGGTTTTTTTATGATGAATTATTTTTTTATTTGTTTCATAAAAAAATATTAAATCAATTCTTAAATATATTTTCAGTTTTATTATGCAATTTCAACTATGCTAATATGTAAATATTTTTTATAAATAATACAATCCTAATCCCGGGATTTGGATAATGTAATCCCGAAATCCCGGGATTGAAAATATGACACAGGATTGCAAACCCTAAGCCAAACTAGCTGCCCACCCCTGGCTTAGTGTAATATCTTACGATTGAACTGTATCTTATGTTAATTCACTTCGTTTGTTGACTACTTCTAAATTCCTATTTCTACCCTACATAAAGATATTTCAGTTGAACAGAAAATGTTTGGTAACTTAATAAAATCAAAAATATTTCCAAAACTCTATATAAAGGAAATTCAAGTGTATTTTTTACTATCTCAGATTATCTTGTTACTGTTTAATTTCATGTAGCTTGATAAATAGTAATATATGCATAGTACACATTAATATTCTCTTATTTTTATTTTAAGATACTCATATTTTAAAATAGTATTTTTTTTTTTGCTGGAATGATTGAATGTAAAACAATATTAAAAAATATGAATCTGTGTGTGGTATGTATACTTTTTTTGGAAAAAAATAGAACGATGATTCTTGAAAAGTGTTTATTAAACTAAAAACACTTTATTTAAATATCTAGAGAAAAGCTCTATAACCTGTTATTATTAAATAATCAATATATTAAATATCTCTATATTTCATTGGAAATTTAAAGAAGGGGCAATCATTCTGAATAAAAAGAAAGAAAAAAAAAAGACCACCACTTCAACTGGGTTAACGCCCGAATCCGGTCATAGCAACTCCTCCCCCTTACGAAAATTAGACCCTAAATAATTATTGACACGATACAGACTTTTTTATTCCACTTTTTTACACTTATTTATATATTTTTTTAAACTCTGTGGGATGTTTTTTCTCAATGTGCATGAAAGGGAATTTTTAGAGCAGCAACTCGTGCATGACAAACACATGAAGGGAAAATTTCCCACCCGGTCTGAGATGGGCGTACCATCCTCCTTCTTTTTTTTTTCCGTCTTCCTTTCTTTTCTATTTCATCGTCTTTTCAGAGAAGATGACTGAGTACAAGTGGATATCATAGAAGAAGGACCTAAGATACGTATATAATTAGACCCCGGACGCTAGCCTCGCGATAGTCTCGCAGAACCTCCCCCTTTGCAAGGCTCCGCTCCCGCCCACAGATGGTTCTGCGGACCAATGTACTAGGGTTGCTGGATCTAGAATTGATGCCAAAGAAGTAAAGTATCGCCAAGGAGAGTTCATCAAACTTGAAAAGAAACAAAACGAGGAAGCAATGAACGAGAGTTAAAAGTTTAGAAAGAAAAAAAAAATCGCCAAGTATGGGACGAAAGAAAGAGACAGATTATAGTTTTGGTTTTCTCGAACCGAAATTTTCATCGGATTCACACAGTTTAAATTTTTTTTGAAGTTTTGGTGGTATAACCATCAATAAAATTAGTTTTTCTGTATAATTTTTATCAAAATTATTTTTAATTTTTTGTTTGCCATAGTAATTTTGCGGAGTGAAAAGCAGAGTAATGACTAAAGGATCATGTGTTCGAATCTCGATTTCTTCGAAGATCAAAGAGAGTATAATCAGAATTGCTATGTGTCAACAGACCTCAATCATCTTGCTTGTCGTAATTTTTAGTTAGTGAAAATGCGTTATTTCAGCTTTGCTTATTTGTTTATTGAACGGATACTGATTGCTTATTCTTGCCCTTCACAAGATCTGCTAAGCACAACTAATACGCTGGAAAATGTTGAACCCTTATTCAGATAACGGGTCGACACCTAAGCTGGAACCTCACTCTTCATATCTGCTCTACATAAACGCAAAAACTTTGAACCCGACAGATTTAAAGTCCATCAGTCCTTATACCTTTTAGGATCTTTTGTAGAATCAGGATTCAAACACAAGGCATGACAGTAACATTGCTTGGTAGAATCCCAATGCTAAGACCACTCAGCTACTTCAATCAGCTGAAATCTATTTGTTGAACCCTTTGGACTGTATATTTCTGCCCGACTCAAACACTTATAACTATTGTCAATTACGATCAGACGATGAGGTTGACATTTGAGCTGGCACAGTACTCGCCACATTAGCTCAAGGGCCATTTCTCAACCATCGATCAATTACGATGGTCATTCTAACATGGTAAATTCACAAAGCAATTAATCTCTTCAAAATTCCTTTTTTTAAAAAATCCTGAAGTGGCCTAGTAGTCGAGTAGCCATAACAGCAAATCCATGGTCGGAGATATTTCGAACTACATTTTTCAGTTTTGATTCGTTAAAGAGTCGTAATGGCTGATGCACGTTAAATCTGTCGGAACTCAAATTCGTCACTTGGCGTGGATGTAGAAGTGGTATGCCGTTATAGTATCAGTCTGACTGTATTTCAAGATAAAAAAAAAACACATCACCTATGTTTGCCAAACCTGAACCAGGTAAAAAATGGATGGACAAAACCGTCCATAGCAAAAACAACAGAATTTTGAACTTTCGTGCATCTTAATGAAACTTTAAATAATTTTTTTAAAAACTTATTAAAAATATCATTTTATATTCAAATACTGGACCAGGGATGGACACCTCGAGGCCCAGGGGCCGCATGTGACCCGCCTTGAATAATTTTGCGGCCCGCAAGATTCATTACAACTTTACAAAATGCGACTATTTTTTACAATATTTTTGTTTTTAGAGTTTTTTTTAACAAATAAATCAGATGACTGTTTTTATTTTATCACGTTGCTTCTGTTACTGCGAATCTGTTTTTTTTTTTAAAATATAAATTAATCAAACATAAATCGTGCTCAAACTTAACGAACGAAAACCTGCAACATAATTATGATACGTGTTGTTGCTTATACCACTTGATCGACAGTAACATCAGATCAAGGTCCACGAAATTCATCGCGGCTAAGGTTAGAATGTTACACCTGTCGTTAGCCTAAGTTTTGAGCCCCATGAAGGTGACAGTACGATTTTGCTCGGTACAACACGATAGATGGCGACACCATTCGGATCCACTGATTTAACGAGCACGTACTCCGTGTGTAATCAGAGGGTATTTGGTGGCATCGAGCATCAAACCCGGGTTTTCCGGTCGGGAGTCCGATGCTCTAGCCACTAGGCTACCCATATCCATGAAAAACAATGTAAACAATAATAATATATCAATCTATTTTAAATTCTCACTACAATAAATGTTTGTAATGGGTTCAAATCTAATATAAAGATATATATTTTTATATGCGGCTCGTGGGATTATAATGTTTTTCCGTAGTAGCCCACGAGATCATTTGGATTGGCCACCCCTGTCCTAGACACAAAAGATTATTGCATTATACTGACAACATATTATCTGAACATTTAAAATATTGTGAGAGAGCATCTAAGCCTATAAGATTTAATCTAAATCGACGTCGCTTTAAGGCTGATTAACACCAAGGCAGTAGGCAACGAAAATGCAGCCATCCAGCGACCTCGACTGCCTCATAGAAAGACTTCTGAATGGCTCCATCGTCACTGCTCGCTGCTTATGCATTGGTGAGAAGGAGGCTTTGTATCTATTCATGGATTATTGGTGATGACCCTCGTAACTTTGAATCTAGATTAAATTACGAGGACACATCATTTAGATCAGTACCTCACACTTTAACTACCATAACATGTCATGTAACTTGTTTGAAACACACTTTGTTTCATACGCAAATGCTCCTAATATTTCACATGGTTGTCTTAGATGGAATTCAGAACTCATATCTCGAATTTATGGCCTGCCAAGAAGCTTGGGAGGTTGACCCTTTAACACAGGCCTACAATCTTAAATACATACATTTATTAACATTAAGATAATATTTCTGAATTACAGGGTGATTTCTATTAAAATAATAATAAAAACTAAGGGGTACCCCTTGTCCTTCTGATGGCGAACCAATCCCCATTGTACAAATTATATAACTGTTCATATACTCATTGTTCAAATTGTAAAACTGTAATTTGCATGTATTACGTAGTCCTATTTATTTGTTCTTTGTTTCGCTAAACTCGTTCTTGGCGCTCCTCTTCAATTAAATTCATCACTGAAGCTCCATTGTCCAACACCTCAATGATAAAGTCCTTAGATTTTGATAAACTTGCAGGTCTTGCAGCTTCTAGGAAAGTTGAGTATTTAGCTCCGTTAATTGTTAATAAGTCTTCGTGTGAGACAACGCCTTTCTTCTCACACAACGATTCCTTTCCAACAGCATGCGGTTTATCTATTGGGTGCTTGGGGTAGGCGCCTAGAGGTCCGGGAACTGGAAGGGCCCGGATAAGCTGAACTTAACCAGATTTTTTGGTTATAAATTTCGATCCGTCAGTGCCAGGGAACTTAAACCGGCACTGAGGAAATCGTTGCGATATTTTTCTGTGAGAGCTTGCAATAATGTACTATCGCAACCGTATTGGCGACTTAAAATGAAACGAAGCACATGGTTTCCAATTCAACGCGTACGACACACATGCGAAAATGCGGTTGGTAACTTGGCGAGTTATCTTGAACGTTATCATTGTTGCAGAAGTACGTAATAAATTTATTACAGCATCACGAAAAACCATTTTTATATAGAGAGAGATAATTTTATTAAAGAAATTATCTCATTATATTGTCACTCATTAACTATTCACTTGTAGAATGTTGCTTGTAATTCAAAAACACCAAAATTTATCTTTGAATACAACTCTACTTTTTGTAATGAACACGTGCGAATAAAAGAGTATTTTAAACATTTCAACGTAAAAGGCATGAAAATACTAATTAGCGCATATTTTAAAAAGGGAACGTGATATTTGTTCATAATACTTGAATTTCTGTGAAGCTGTGGTTTGAGTACTGGTGCCATAGAAAACATAAACATGAAATGTACTGAGGCTGTTGCACATTAAGTTGTTGAAAGTCAAAATTCACAAGTTTGCGGGGTGAGGAAATTTGGAGGGGGTGCCATTGCTTGGTAGGGATTAAAAATTACGATATCCGTCACCAACAGCCTTCATATTATTTGTGAGTGCGACGCAACAAAACAATCAATCAATTCTCGAACTGAAGCGATAAAAAATTGTTACAAATGCGCAAATGCTTGTTATGTTGCGATGATAAGCAAATAATTGTTGCGGAATGCTTTTACATGACACATTTTGAGAAAAGCTCATGATATGAAAAGGTTCAAAAACATGTTTCTTTTCATTGTACCGGAAATATTTCATGTCTTTACACCCACTTGGAATAATCGAATATAATTCATGTTTTATATAAGTAATAGTATGAGCTATCTGGCATCATTATTGAAACTAGCTCAGTAATGATCAGACAATTTGATCAAATGAAAGTTATTTTTCTAGAGAGCTTAAACACACTTTACAGTGTAATTTTTTTTCAATTTGTCAGAGATGATGTTATTGTCAAATATGTTTTTACTTCTCCTTTTGGGAAATTCATTAAATGTTTGGAATTTTAAGCTGAACTCTTCGGAATATTCGTTAAAATCGTTCATTATAAAATGATTTTGCTGCTTAAATAATTGAGACACATTTTAAAGCTTTTGCATTTCACTCAATAAGTTTACACAATTTTGATTTTAAAATTGTCCGGGATTGTCTTGGAAAAATAATGAAAGATAATTTGGAGCTGATGTTACAAGTTTAATCCATAAAATAACATTGAATTACTGTTAATCAGAAAGTAAACAAGAAAATCCTTATGTTATAAGCTTAACATATACTTTTATTCTACATTCTTATTAGAAATAGCATCCTCTTTAAAAAGTAGGAGGAAAAAAAACAATTTTTACTTGTAGTATAAGCACAGTGCTTCTCAAACTTTCAATATTTGAGACCCAATTTTCAGCCATAATTTTCATCACGCCCCCCCTTTCTTACAATAACAATGTATTGAATGCAATAATAATGTACTTTGATGTAAAGCTACAATACAATTTTAATTATAAACCACACAAATTATCAAGACAAGATATTAAAGTTTGCATATGTAATTTTGTATATGACAAGCCCATTGTTTCACTGGTAATTATTAAATTTGTTCTTAATTTAGTACTGGTAAATTAATAACGAAAAACACTGTGCAGTACTGATACATTTATAAGTGCATTATATCAGTGTGAATGTGCATTTTATTTTTTATTATTTCAAAATGTATTGTTTTGTTTCCTTTCAATAAATTGATAATTATTGTAAATCTTTTATTTTCGACTTCTCCATATGCTCGTGCCCCCCCCCCCCACTTAGGATTATCATGCCCCCCTTAGGAATGCACCGCACAGTTTGAGAAACGTTGATGTATCATGATACAATTATAAGAATTTCAAAAACTGTTACCAATAGCGATACAAAAACAAGTTCACTAAAACAATCTTTTGAAACAAAAATGATGAATTAAAAAAACACCTGTGTCATTAAAATAAAGACATATACAGTAGAACGTCGTTTATCCAAACTTTTATCATCCAAAGCGTCAAATAACCGGACCAGTTTTTTTTTTTTTTTTGTCAACTGCATGTGTTGTATAAGAATACGTTTTCGAACAGTGCAATAGTGGCACAATAAAGGTAAAATTGCGACATTTTGCTTTTTCTTCAAGCACGTTTCCCGCATGCGATGATTTTCAATAGTCGTACAGTATTCGGTTTCATATACTGCATGGATCGCATTCGGCTTTCGATTATCCGAACGGTGTCCGGTCCCAATTGATTAGGATAAACGACCTTCTACTGTACAGTGAAAATCGTTTAACACGAAACTGAGAGGACTGAAATATTTTTTCCTGTTAAAGGATATTGCAAAAAACCCATATATTTAACAAAATTAAGTTTATTAAAGTACATTTTATTTAAATTGATACGCATATATATTGTTGTTTCTTATCCCATATGGTGTAGCTCAGCTACACCATCTCCATAAAACCAAAAATCTCCAAAGAAATCCAGAAGTAGAATAGAATTTCCAGAAACCTCGTCAAAAGTAAAACTCAAACAATTAAGAATATGACTGGGGGAGGTCTGATCAGCTTCGCCCCCATGACACTCTGGAAAGACTTTCTGGCCCAGTTGAAAAGTAAGAGAATTAATGTGGCCAATAAAAAGCGTGATAAAGCCGTCTGCGTGATCCTTGTCTTCAGGGACATTTGGATTTTAACAGACAGTCGTGCTTCTATACACCATCTTTCTCGTTTGACAACTGTTGGAGATATAACAAGCCTATTCTGGATATTGTGTGGTTCGACTTTCTTCTAGAAACTTTATATATTTTCAATGGGTCCCCTCCCATATTGGATTGAATGGTAACGAGATAGCCGATAGTTTGGCCAAGTCAGTCATTGTGGGGTGACACTTGTCTAACTTTAGCTGAACTCTCCTCTATTAAAAGGTTAGAATTGAATAAACTTTGGAGAAGAGCCTCTGCTCCTCCTTGGTATTTTGGGGGAAAACCTCGTTGGTATCACCAATTTAATATTCCTAGATATGTATGTATGCATGTATTTAATAAAAAATCAATGAAAAAAACATTCACAAGAATTTAATGAAATTTGATACAAAATTTTCAAATTTTTTGAAAAACAAAACATTTATTGAGTTTTTGAAAAATAACCTGATATTTTTCTTTGTATTGTCTTTTTTAGCATCAAATTGTCAACAAATTGCTCGATGCCATCCATTTTGTTTTTCTCGTTCTGCTTGTACTCGTCACTGAATTCCAAAGCCAGCTGATGAGAGATTAAATGCTTTTGTGTGGCATTTGTGGGAGTGGAAGGTGAATAGATCAACAAAAATGGCTCGTGTCACATGCTATTCCGGGGGTATTTCAAATACAAGTTAATCTCCTATAAAACCACCTCCTTTATTTCACACCCTATTAAATATCGCCTGCATGGCTGTTTTCCGCACTTTGTTTCATTTCTAGAAGGGAAATCTTTTCTTGCTAAGCAGTCTTCGTTTCGTGTTGAGAAAAAAAATGCACGAAAATACATATTACTTTAGCGGGACCGTTGTATAAGGGGTGTTCAAATGCAAATGATACCAGGTGTGTATTTCTGAAATGAAAGGGACAGAAATGAAATAGATACATAGTTAGAAACAACAATATTTAATCAATGAAATGCATACAAAGTATGTTAAAAGAAATCATCTATGGCGTTTAGGCAGGAGTCCCATTGATTTGGAAGGTTATGAATTCCGTCCGCGAAGAACGATGTCGGTTGATCATGGAACCAGTTCAGAACTGCAGCCTTTACATCGTCATTTGAGTGAAATGGTTGACTCATTAGGCTCCAAGGTGGTTCATAAGGTATTAAAACAATTGAACTGATAAAAAAAAACCTTTGAAACTTTATGAAATGCAATGAATTACACTGCTGGCCACCGTAAATGCAACACCCTGAAGGAAGCACGCAAATAACATGAAATTTACAACATGCATTAGCGGAGGTGAGGTATGCAAATGTTTAGAATTTCAGCGCAGACACACATCACGCACGCCTGTGGCCCCACCTCAAAGCGCTATTTAAGGCTTGGAGATTTCGACGATTTCAAGCTCGGCAATTGTGTTTTTCTTGTGTTTTTTTTCTTCAAAAAACGATCAGTTATATCTCGTAGAAAACAGCGATCAGCTATCGATCAAGTATCCGAGTTCGACAGAGGAAGGATAGTGGCCTACCGAGATTGTGGATTATTTTTCAGGGGAATCGGTGGTCGTGTTGGACGAAACCAAACAACTGTAATGCGGATATGTGACCGTTGGGTGCAGAAGCGTACGACGGACCAACGTGGTCGATCGCATCCATCTCAGTGCACCACTTCACGTGAGGACAGGCAAATTGTGCGCATGGCAGTGACGGATCGCTCAGTCACATCACGAACCATAGCACAGAACATTGAGTCTGTAACGCATCATTCAGTGTCTGCGCTTACCGTTCGACTCCATTTACAGCAGAGTGGTCTGTCCGCAGGACGTCCATTGCTTGGTCTACCCTTGACGCAGAACCACAGATGTCTCCGCAACCAATGGTGCAATGAAAGAAGGATGTGGGTAGCAGAATGGAATGAAGTTGTCTTTACTGACGAGTCACGCATCTGTCTGCAACACCACGATGGTTGGATTCGAGTCTGGAGACACCGGGGAGAGAGGATGTTGAACAGCTGCGTTATGCACCGCCACACTGGTCCTGCACCGGGTATTATGGTATGCGGTGGTATTGGATATCACTCTCGCACTTCTCTAGTACGCATTGCCGGTACTTTAAACAGTCAGCGCTACATGTCCGAGGTGTTGGAGCCAGTTGTCCCTCCTTACCTTCAGGGCTTGGCCACAGCCATATTTCAACAGGATAATGCGCGACCACACGTGGCACACATTGTCCAAAGTTTCTTCGTCAATCACCAGATTGAATTGCTTCCCTGGCCGGCTCGCTCTTCGGATCTTTAAACCGATAGAAAACATGTGGTCCATGGTTGATCAACGATTGACCCAGATTACACCCCCAGCTACCACACTAGATCAGCTTTGGCAACGTGTGGAAGCTGCTTGGTCTGATGTACCCCAAAAACAAATCCAAAGTCTCTTTGAATCGATGCCGAGGCGTGTGGTGGCGGTGATCTCCAACAATGGCGGCTACTTTGGCTACTGATTCTGGCACTTCACAGAAGTCTATAAATTTAGTCCATTTGATACTTGGTCAACATGTTATCTACAAAATAAATTTTGTTGTGCTATCACTTGTCTTTCTTGGTGTTGCATTTACGGTGGCCAGCAGTGTATTAAAAAACTCACCTGCTCTTACTCATAAAAAGTTTTATGCTAATATTTTCTCATTTTATTTAAAAATATAATCTGGCATTGCAAATTTTTAAAAAGATTAAAAAGATTTTTCAAGGAAATATTTCAAAATATATCACAGTTGATTTTTTATTAGTTATTTGAAGAATTCGGGGATAAAAGTCTCTAATTAATTATATAAAGTTTTTATGGTATTTAACTTCATTAAACCTTTATCCATTTAGAATAAATCTGAGCATTAAAATTTTTTGAGCTGAAATACACATTTTTGGACCAAGTGATAGGATTTCTGAGAACGAATTTAAATATCTTTAAAGTATGTTTTTTCAACCGGATAAATTTTCGGTTCAAGTGTAGAATTTTTCAAGTGTAGAAGCGTGGTCAATTTTTGGTGACCGGAACCGGTCGCCAAGCAACTTAATTTAGCGATAGGTGTTCCAAGAATTTACAAAATTGAGTTTTGCAATGAAAATAAAGAAATATTAATGAGTAATAAAAAATATTTAGAAAGTTATTAGTAATGCATTAAAATAAAAATTGGGGGGTTTTAAAGTAGAAGGAAATCGTACATTAGAATATTAAAGAAAAAAAGCTTACTTGTGCTTAGGAAAGGGTCTAAAGAAGGGGAAATTCTTTTCAGCCTCTAAAAAGAATGTGAATAAAGCATTCGGATTACTGGATTGATTCATTTTTCTAAGCATGTACTCCGCAAAGTAAGAATCGAATTGATCTTCATACCTGCACGTTCTATACAGAGATTTTTTTATGGAGTTCCACGAACGAGAGAGAACCCCCTTGCCATATTCATACCATGCCAAGAAAAGGTCTGATAATTTTTTTTTTTAAAACTTAAGTCATAAATGAACAATAATAAAAAGAATAAATTTTCAATTTTCTACTTTTATTACAGATGTTAATTTAGTATTACTAAATACATTCTTCGTGCTTTTTAGTGCTTTTTAGCTATCCAATTGCTGCAAAGTTTTTAGTTGTGTTTACCGAAAACATTACAATTAAAGTTATGGCTGTACAGAAATTTGAATTAGTAATTTCATATTGACTCATAGTAGTCGACTGATCATGATCATGTGAATACTAGCTGGCAACATTTCAATACAGTCAAGTGCTCAAGGCCTGACTGTACAAAAACGGGACTCTCTGAACTAATGCATGTTAAATCTATTGGGTCTCATCATTATGTAATGTAATAAGAAAGAAAGTAAGATGCCAATTTAGATCTCCTCGTCCCAAAGTTTAAAATTTCGGGATACATCATACTAAGGATCATGTAATGTTTTTAAGGGGATATTAGTCAATCAATTTCATGTCTCATGGGAAAACTGCCATAACCATTGTCTATGATATTTTCATTATTTAAAGAAAAAATAATCTACATATATAAAGGAGAAAAGCGACTCACTCACTCATCACGATATCTCAAGAGCTATTAGACCTACACAGTTAAAATTTTGTCGGCGTGTTCCTTTCAGGAAGTAAAGATCCGCTAAGAACGGATTTTGTGAAAAACGAACCCCAAGGAGAATTGCGAGGGCTCTTAAGGGGTATTACAGATAAACATTCCCGTTTTTGAACTATTAGACCTACGGACTAGAAATTTGGTAAGCATGTTCCTGTCATGGAGTAGAAATCGTCTAAGAACGGGTTTTACGAAAATTGACCTCTATGGAGGATTGCGAAGGTTTAAGGGGCATTATAGGTCAAAATTCCTCTTTTTGAACTGTTAGATTCATAGATTTGATATTTGGTAGGTATGTTTCTTTTGTTTAATACTGGTCCGCTAAAAACGGACTTTACGGAAACTGCCTCTTTTGAGGAGAGAGGGGTGTTACTGGGACGTATTGATAAAAAAAAATTTCCTTTTTGAACTCGTTCACTTACGCAATGAAAATTGGTATACATGTTTCTTTTGTTGCATTGGAATCCGCTAAGAACGGGTCTTACAAAAAATGACTCTCAAAGGTGGATGCTGGTGCTTATTGATAAAATAACTTCCGTTTTTTTGAACTGCTAGATTTTAACTTGAAATTTGGCAAGTATGGTTTTTTTATTGAGTAGAGATCCACTAAGAATGAGTTTTAAGGATATCCACTAGGGGAAGGGGTTACTAGAGAGTAAAAGATAATTCTACTTAAATTTTAAAAATTAGTACTTAGAAGCGCCGACCTTTTTAAATCAAGAGGCGAAAGTTATAAGAATATTTTTAATACAATCGAATTTTTAATGCTAGGCCTTAGATATTAGTAATTTATCATGAAATATCCAACTAAGCGGGCGGGTAACAACTAGTAATGTTATAAAGCTATAAAAAATAAATAATAAAAAATAATAACTTGAATAATAATAATTCAACAAAAGTTTCCCCGAGGGTAGCAGACTCTATAAATGAACAACGCCTCAGACAGTTTTAATGGACTTATTACCAATTTTACCCCAGCGCCTTATCAATTCATTAAACACTTCGCAGCCTTTCTAAATATTTATCACATTTAATTAATGTTCAGATAGATAAGTGTATGTTTGTTGTAAGGAAATCAGTAATTCAGCAATGGATTACTGGCTTCAAATATCCTATTTCCTTAAATTTGGGTAAAAACATTCATTATTCGGGAACTATAGATTTTGCTCGTAACCATCACAAACTTACACAATCCTGCTGAAAACTTTATTTTTGTTGAACGTTAAAAAAGACTAAGAAGCTTTGAGAGAAAACACTAGAATTGAAATGATCTTGACTGCTTCCTCATGAAAATATTTTAATTTCTTGGTTATTTATGAATTCCAACCATGGATGAATATGAATAAGGGTATTAACATGATATAAGTATTTTCCCGCAAATTGTTGTGCATTTTCACTAAGTTGGCCAATAATATAGCATAATATGGTTACTTGGATTTTTATCGTTTAGTAGTGTGTTTACGTGTATGTTCCTTACTTTTTAATAGTTTATTTTAATTTCAATAATTTTATTAATTTCGAGCAATTTAGTTTTTTTTTAATTAAAAATTAAACCTTTCTATATTGTGAACTGTTTTGGGGGTATTCGTGTTCTATTTTTCCAATTTCTTTCCGTTGGATAATGGATATTTCAGAAATAATTGGTTACTACCAGGATTCTTTTTTAAAAGATTACGATAGTTCTGCGTTAAATTATTACAGTCCGTGGAACCTATTGCAATCAGTTTACCAAATTCACACTTTTGGTCAATTTCGTATTCGTAGGGGTCGTATTTCTTTTTTCTTCTATCTTGCTTTTATTGATTTCGGCCGCTATGAAATGTGATAAATGTGGTACATGTAAAACATTTGTTTCTCAAAAAAGTAATAAACTACACGTTCGAATATTTTACTGTGTGTTATTTTCATGGAGGGCATTCGCACTGCTATGATAATAAATCTGTTGGGTAAAATTCTTTTTTTTATACTGTGAATTTCCACTGTTTTGCTTTTATTAAATGATTTCAAAAAATTTCACATTGCACAAGAAACTCGTTGCTTTTTTTTTTTCTTTCTAATACTTTCGTCTTACAGCCTTATTTTTTTTAAAAAAATTACTGCATCCCTTTTTTTTCTTTTTGCATTTAAAAAATTCTCATAATATATAAGTACATTTTCTTGTTATTTCACTTTCACTTTTCGCTCACTGGTTTTAGCACCATCGGTATCTGGCTTTTTCTCAAAGTCCAAGGGTTTCAAGGAAAACATTAAAATTAATGCGAAAGGAAAATACCACAACATGACTTTCATCATTGTTTCTAGCAAAGATGGCGGGAGTGATGGAATAGCTATGGTTGTTTTCTGAAAAAGCTTATTTTGAAGACGATTAAAAAATGTGTATCTATATTGTTACAAAGAATTACAACAAAATTCCGGAAATTTTTCGGGTAGTTTTGACTCTCAAATAAGCTGAGTACAAAAAGAAAAAAAAGCTATTTCATCAAATAACAAGAAAATAACTGTGGAGGACTATATGAATAATAATCTTATAGCTTTTTAAAAACAGAAGAAACTGGATCTTTGAATGGTCCGAAAATGTCGATAACTTATGAAGGGAAATGCTGAGTGAGTGAGGGAATATAAATGTCACACTATTCAACTTTTCGAGCGTTTTGATAATGGACCTCGTAATTTTGAACCACGGCCAAGTGACGAGGCCGACACCTGAGCTGGCACCCCATTTCTTAAATTCCATACCACACCAATGGGAGTACATTTGAGCCTCGACATATTTAACGGGCATCTGCCACTTCTGTATGGTAGGTCTTTAGTGGTACAAGGTTCTATCTCATGACTTGCACGAGTCCTTGACTTTAACCACTAGTCCACCACGGCCACGAAGGGAAATGCTAAGAAGTAAAATTTGGATCTCTCATTACAATCCGTGAATGATTTATTAACATAAAAGTGAAGTGTTTGATCGTTCAAAGGCTTTTATTCAAGCATTCCCGTTACTTAAGTGCAATATTTGGGCTAATTGTCGAATGTGAAGTTTCAGAATTCTGGAAGAATGGCTTTCTTTATCTCTGTGAACTGTGATGAGTTTTCTATGTTTCAAAAAGACGACATGACTGTATTTGAAAAGGATGTATTTTTTTGCGCATGAATAT
The DNA here is from genome assembly GCA_019973975.1 of Trichonephila clavata. NCBI lineage: Eukaryota > Metazoa > Arthropoda > Arachnida > Araneae > Nephilidae > Trichonephila > Trichonephila clavata. The sequence continues at coordinate 11,440 of BMAO01027518.1, read as the reverse complement.
GTTACTCAATTTGATTCTTGAATAAAATGTAAACTATTTTACATGAAAAGATATGGACTGAATATAAGCCCAAAAAGTTTTGAAGCAAACATCATTACCGGGAAACACTGTATGATGTCAACAAAGTGAACTGAACTGACGTAAGTATTTTGCACAAAATTGCATCATTATTTTTTTCAACACTATCCGGCGGTTGCAAATACATGCCATGTGGTTTTGTTGTCGCGTATATTTAGAATGAATGCTTAACTTTCTAGGAACTTGAAAATGAATATGTCACAAAAATGTTTTCTGTGAGACGTGAAATGGGAAAAATCATCAAATTCTTGTCTAATGGCTACTCTTTTGAGGAAACTGGTTTGTACTGATAGTTTTAATTCTATTTTTTAACTACATTTTCGAAAATGTTTAACGATAATTCATTCATTCCTCTGAGAATTATTAATAGTCTAAGTATGGCTGGAATGTTGATAAATGTGTCTTCACTACATCGTAACTAAATTCATTTTCTTGAGTTCGTAGAATATTCAATACTTATGTATTAGCTCGTGAACCTGTACATTGGTGAAGATTTTTGTGAATTTACTCCCTAATTTATTTCCGTAAGTTATATTGTATTTCATTTCTTCAATGTACATTTTATCAAAAAAAGATTAAATTTTAAATGGGTGATATAACCTAATTATTCAAGTGGTGACGTGTTTTTTTAAAAGACATATTGTGCTCAATAACAAACTCTTCCTTTAATGGTCTAAATATCTTGGAACTTTGAAAATATTACTATCTTCTCTTCTTCCAAAAGTAGATTCCAAATTTTTATCATTTTCACAAAATATATCTAGAGAAAAATAAGACAACTATAAATACAGTTGCATTCAAATTTGTATTGGAAAGTTTTTTTGTTATTTCTTGTAAATCACAGCACTTGTTGGCAACTTTGGTTTGGTGCAAAAATGCTTAAGATTAATTCAAGTACTAAATATTCTTAACTCTCCCTGGCAGCAGGGGGTATTTAAATCCTACCGTGGTCTGGCAGGCAGTTTAACAATTAAATGGCTGAAATATTAATGGTCAAAGTGTGGAAACACGCCGTTGCCAGGCGAAAGTTGGATATATCTTGGCGTGTTAATCGCACCTACGCCAGGGAAAAGAGTTAAGTCCCACAGTTTTCAGAATTATTAGGTTTCTTATTCTTACCTCGCATTTTTGGGTTCTATTTCTTAACAGAACTATAACCTTGGTATTGCTTTTAGTACGATGTTAGTAAAAATTGGCTCATTCTCAACAGAACTAGTTTTTGCATTATAATATGAATTGCATCTTTACGAAAGGCAAGTGGAATTTTCTTCACACGAGATACATTCAGAAAATGTTTAAAAATAAGTGTCATACATTGGATATTTTGGCGAGTTGCACATTTTTTTCAGTAACAAATGTATTTTGAACTATGGTCTTAAAAAAATTTTGTTTCATGATGCAAATTCAGGTCCAACAGAAATTAATCCCTGTATATGCTTTTGATCCACACCAAGCAGATGCATATGTGTGAATCACAGATGTTGAAATAATAAAAAGAAAGAGCAATACTTTAGGAGTGGATCAGTTTATTAGTACTTTTTCTTTTCGCAGGTGATAAAGTCTTCAAAAATGATACAACCGACACCAAATGGAATATTCCTGCTGGTAACTTTTTACTACCACATTATCAAAACAAGTTGTGGGTTTTCTTATCAGCAATGTCTTTTTCATAATACATCAAAAATAGATGAAAAACCAATGAGAACTAAGATTTATATTTTTTGTGTACATTGTGTGATGTCACAAATAAAGCCTGCTTGACGAGATTTGCCCCTGGGAAATGAAAAGTACCAGTTTATCTTATTCGGATGGGAAAATCGATTCTTACCAAAAAGGAAAAAAAAGACATTACAATTAGAAGAATGTTAAAATGAACCTGATAGTACACAAATATAAAAAAAAACCTCAAACTTTTTCTTAGTTAAAATCGATTTAATAACTTTATTATCTTAACTTTTCTCTTTTTTCATGTTTGTAATTTTCATAACAAATTCTTATGAATGAGTTCTGAACTTATAAAAGAAATGAAATTGGATGCAAGTTTTCTTGAGTTTTCATGCTGTTTTACTTCAGAAAGGCTTGCTTTAAAAATGAGTGAAAGTTCATATTTTTTCCTAGAATCTTAAAAAAATATTTTTAATGTGTCTGAGTAGCTGCCAAACTATGTATTTGTTTTGTGATAACCAAGTAATTTGTTGTTGAACATATACAGCTGTAAATTTATGTATTATATCTAAAAGAAGCCAAATTTAATTACAATTTTAATTTGTAAGTTTGAAATGTAGAACAGACGTAGTTAAATTAATATGTAAAACATTTAACTACAATAAAAATTAACAATTGTGCTGCCCCCATTTTTTGTACAAATCTCAAAAATGTGTTTTATGTGTGCTTATAATTGTTTTCTTTACAGTCGCTCTTGCAACCAGTGTTCTAAAGAATGGAAAAGTAATTGCCTTGCCTACAGATACCATTTATGGTGTTGCAGCTTTGGCACAGAATACAGAAGCGGTTGATGCCTTGTGTAAAATTAAAAGAAGAGACAATAGCAAGAAATTTGTTGCAATTTGTGTTGGAAGAATAGATGACATTCCAAAGTAAGCATTAACCTCTCTGTTTCTATATAAAATTAAGTACTGATTTGGAAAGAGTGGTAAATTATTATTTTTTCAGTAAAGCATTAGCAGTTTTCCTATTCACAAATTTCAAAGGAAAAAATACAAAATGTGTCCGAACCGAGGCGTAGCTACTGCTATATCAATGATGTGGGGCCCCCAAGCTTCAGTTCCCCAAAATGTGCAAGAATAAATTGTAAAATTTTGAGAGCCCACCAAAAAGGACCTCCCAGGAATTTTGATACAGGGTCCACTCAGGACTAGCTATGCCAGTGTGTCTAAAGTATTTTTACTATAAAAAGAAAATCCCTGTGTAAAATAATTGTATTTTAACTTTAAAAAGTTATTAATTATTGTATTAGAAATAAAGCTAAAACTTTTATTTTATGTTGTGGGCATAAAATAAGTTTGAATTCTCATTTTGTGAAGTTGAAAATGAAGTTTAAGAAAATTTCATGTCTTTAATTATTTTTAATTATGTTTATAAAAATGTTTAGAGCTTTTGTTGTAGGTGAGATGTGTTACAAATTAGAATAATTTGCATACATTTTCTGCTGCAGAACTAGTGATTAAAACATAATATCTACAAGTAATGTTGTGTTGTAATTTTCTACATCTTTGTACAAATTTTTTAAAATCTTTTTTCGAGTGACTGTAAATATAACATTACTTTAAAAAATCAGAAATTATTTGAAGTTAAAATTTGTTCATCATTTTAAGAAAACTTATCAGCTGTTTATAAAAACCAAAGTGTTAAAGTGTTGCTGTTTTAGAACCTATATATCAAAAGACAGAATTAAATAGTTTCGAATTTTTTACTGAATCAATGTGTGAAAACTACTAGCATTTGAATGCGATCTCAATATAATTTTCTCCAAACTGTGCATTTGATATATTTCAGCAATACACTTGGGTTTGGAGGAAAGGTAAAATGACTTAATGGGGATTGTCCCTTACATGCAAAGAAACATATGTGATCCTATTATCTTTTTTTAAAGTTTTCTTATTTTTTAAGATTCATGAAAAATCATTGTTTTGCTTATTGTAATATGCAGCATTGAAATGATATACTTTCCAATTAATTCAAATTTATGAAATAGACCTTATGGAACATGGTGATTTCTGAAAGACATGCAAGCCTGCAGAGTGTAGGCTAAAAACCCAAACCTAGCTTCTTGCATGTGTCAATGAACTGTTTGTTTTCAATATTTTTTCATATAACTGCTTGAGGCTGGTGTGTATCTGGGACTTTTGAACACAGTAAATTTTGATTTAGGCTTGATTCTCCTGGCCAGTAAAAAATCCAGCTCTGAAACACAATTGAAGATGGCCGCTATTGGGGAAAGATTTTCCATGATGGCACTGGTTGCATGTGTACATTGATAGTTCTGCTATGAGTGCTGATCGAAATGCTGATGCGGTAATTTACACTCTGCTCTTTAGTTTTGATAAGCCTTTTGGTGCAAATTGTACCAACAATGATGTTGAAGTTGACTTTGATCTTCTCCAGCATGATGCACATGTTTGTTATCACAGTGCTAAAAAGAATCATCAATGTTAAATTTAAGGCTTATTTTCTAGAAAAGAATAGGGACTTGTATGAAGTTAGATTTGGGATTCCTTGAGGGGGAAGGTCCCATTCCTTGCAACCTGCCTATATCTATTTGTGTTGCTAACTCTAGAATTACAAATGGACTTGACTACTTCATGGAACATCTGCACCAAATCTGTCTTGTAGAGTTCCCCTAATTGCTCTTCATGTGATGCTAGTGTGACCGTTTGGTATCTTCTGGAGCATCAGTGGTCAGTACTGTGAAAAATCATTGTAACTTTGTTTTAAGTTTCTCAACTGCATTCAACTGCCCATAATAGACTTATGGCAATGATACCTTTACTGGCATAGGCTTTTAAAAAATTAGACAGAACATATGTTATTTTCATGAAAATATATTTTGAAGCTTGTATTCAAAATTTAACATTTGAAAAACATTTTAAAATATGGATTACATTTTATTTCTACCTTCTACCTGCTCTATTGAATCTTTCTAGGTTAGAAACAAATTTATGAGTGAACAGTGTAAGTTGTATTTTGTAATTTATCATCAGCATTTGGTTAGTAAAAAAAGTTATATTTTTTTATTCCTTTATGTTAGTGAGAACTCCATTTATTGGGGGGGGGGGGTCATTTTTAGTTATTTATAAGTTGTGAGTTCATTTTAAAAACTTCAGTGTTATTTATGACAACTTATTTCATTTATTATATATAAATTAAGATATATTAAAATGATATAGAAGAGAATATTCTTCCTTGATATCTTTTTGCATTATTGTTTTAATAAATGTGTTTAGTTATCTTTATTTTATATAAATTTATCACATTATATATTAAAAAGAATTATCTAATTTTATGGTAGGAGTAGGCAATTGCTTAGGCTCAAGGGCCATATTGTGGAAGCAGAGGATACTGGAGAGCTGCACCTTTTTAAAATGAATGCATTCATTAGTTATTTTTACATCACAGTAAAGGTATAAATTGTACCATAAAAATCAGTAAATATAAATTAAATAAAATTATGATAGTTTCGTTCAATTTATTTGTTGTACCAATTTCATATAGTCTCTAGCTACAAAAACATTTCATTTTAGAATCAGTTTAATGAGACAAATGTACCTTATCCCACTTTTCTATGATTTTTTAAAAAATCAAGTGCGAGATTGTCTGATGAATTTTTTATTACAGCCTTTGCGTCAGACAACTTGCTTCTATATTTACTCTTGTTGATTTTCATGCAAGAAAAACTTCGCTCACAAATATGTGTTGAACCAAATGTGGAGAACATTTTCCTTGTATATTTAGCTCTCTGACTCTTGATGGGCCACAGAAAATTCTTCATGCCCCATGTGGCATAGGGGCCACTACTTACCCATCTCTGTTTTATGGAAATGTAATAAGATGACCAAGTAGAAAATGTATAATAATTTTTCAAAAAGTAACATTTAAATAATTTGATTACATATTCATCTTATATTTTATTTTTGTTTCTAAAAAGCTTAATTTAGCAACAAATTGAGCTAAGTATTAAAAAAACATAACTCCAAATTTAACATTAATTTTATAGAATTTCTTTCATGTTTGCCTTTTGAAGTGTTTAGAACTTTTAATGTGAGATTTATTTGTATAAGAACAATATTTAGAATAGTTTTTTACATATTATTCTTGTATGAAAGTTATTTTCTTAATATTTGAAATGACTTATTTTTAGATGGGGTAAAGTTTCATTTCCTATGGGCATTTTGACAGATTTATTACCTGGACCAGTGACCCTAATTATGGAAAGGAAACCTATTTTGAATTGTAATTTCAATCCTCATTCATCAACAGTTGGAATCAGAATTCCAAATTCTAAATTCATTCAAAGTCTTGCTGTGGCATGTAATGAACCATTAGCTTTAACTAGTGCTAATTTTAGTGCTGAAAGGAGTACACTTGAAATACAGGTATTTGCTAATTAAATTTTCATTTTTTTTAACATGTAAAAATATCTGTTTTTTAATTTATTGTCTATTTTGATAACTCCTAATGAATTAATAATCTCACATTCTCTTTGTTTTCAATATGAAAATATCAGAAAAATAAAATTGCAGTGTCTTTTTATTGCTGTGTTACTGTATTAATATAAATTCTCATTAATCTGGTGCCCATTAAACAGAACGTTCAATAGACTGGATTATCTAGATCTTAAGAACTATCTGGATATTATAACATTTGTATCAATTAATTGTTCAAAAAATTAATCCTAATGGAAGAAAAATATCAGTTTTCCTAACCAGTGAGCATGTGAAGTGTAGTTAGTAAAGAGAAGCATGGACCATCATGTTTTTAGTTGTATTTTTTTAATGTAATGCATAACATACATTAGTTGCTTGATTTGAATTTTCTCTTGTGCGATAATTTACCACATTCTTTTATCTTATTTTAAAATACAGGTTCTTTTTACTATATAGATTTTTAACTGTGTATCTCGTCTCATCTTCTAGTTTGAACCAAGATGATTGAGCTCCCAATTAGTCTTGAAAAATGAGATTCTACAATATATATATTTATAAAACACACACAGAGAAAAAAAAGACTAAAAAATTTTTCTTACTATTTTGTACATTTTAACTAATTTCTGTTTCTTGTGTCTTTGATTTTAAGTGCAGCTAAATTTCCCAAGAGGCATTTTAGTTTATTCTGTATGAACTATAATTTTGAGATAGTATTTAACTTTTCTTAAAAAAAGAATTTTAGAAGCAAAATATTTTTTTAATTTTTCAAGCCTTATGTGATTTACAATGACAAATAATGAAAATATAGTTCTCTGTTTAGATGTGTTATTTGTAAAATTTTTAAAATGAGTTATTTTAAGTAAATTGTAAAACAGGGCAATGTATTATTTATGTTTTAAAAGAATAATGGATTGGGAAAAGTACCTTTAAAGGCTTATATTTATAATTTTATATAGGGGAGGTTATTTTTGAGGGGGGAGGGGTTAAATAAAAGATTTCAAAAAATTGTTACAAAAGGAAATTTAAAGCAACTTATAGTCATATTTTTAAAACAGATATATAAGTAAAATGTATATAATAAATTTTTTTGCTGTAAGAAAAGTTAGTTTTATACTAATTTGATCATGCCTGATACATATGTGTTTACTATTATATTTTCTGATATTTTTAAATTAATATTTTTAATCATTAAACAATTGTTCTCAGCTACATAATTCATTTGCTCATTTTCATGAAAACATGTTATTCTTGTTCGTCGTATTTGATAACTGAAAAATAATCTTTCAAAATTATGCAAAAGAATTATGTTGAGAATTTAGAAAACTTTAAATAATAAAAAATGAATTCTTAGTTTATTTTTGTGATAAATTCTTATAAAAAATTTTTTATCAGTCTTTTATAGATTATTCCTATTTAAAAAATATGCCTTATCATTTTAAGCCTGAATAAAGCTTTGATAGTTTTATCTTGACTATGCTGTAAGAAATATTAAGTGTTCTATAATTCATGAATAATTAGGAATGTTTTCTTTTATATAGGAATTTAAAGAAATGTGGCCTTATCTTGATTTGATAATTGATGGCGGTGTTCTCGGCGAGTGTGATCCTGATAGACGTGGATCTACAGTTGTTGATTTATCTGAAGAAGGTTTCTTCAATGTTGTTAGGGATGGATGGTAATGTTCCAAAAAAAAGTTTTATTCTGTAATATTTATATCTTGCTTTTTTTAATCTTGCATTTACAAATTTATCATTTGTTTCATGATTTATAAATGCAGTTATTTTATAGATACAATTTCAATATCAGTATCTGTAAAGTTTGTGTTGTAATGATTTATCTAAAGTTTTTTTTATTTCTTATGCATTTTAATTTGAATGCACTTTTTGATTTTATGTCTTTGTATGAATGAATAAGCAAAATTTTATTTAATTTCAGAAATAGGCATTAATGTTTTAAATTTTAAAATAGGATATTAAAAAGAGGGCAAAAATAAAACAAATTGAGTTTTATTTTTGAACTGTAACTTCTTAGCAGTTTTGTCTAAACACCACTTAGGTGCTGTGAAAGATCACTTTTCTGATTTGTCCATACATTGTTCTTATTTTTCAATGCCATTCCAATGATTTCTTTCTTTTGCCATGTTTCTAATAGATAATTCTAGTATTCCAGCCAAGATTGGAATTATAAAAAAAAATGCATACTTTAGTTTTAATATTAGGGTTTACTGCCTTTCATTTTCATTGGGAAGTGATTGAGTTTTTCACTTGTGTAATGTATCACTTGTCAAATACTATTTCTCTTGAATTTTGCACTAAAACAGAAGAATATTTACAGCTAGCAGCTCATAGCAGAATATTGGGTCTGATAAGGAATTGGAAATTTTTCTAAATGATTCTGGGAACTATGAAAAGAGCTTATTAACTTCTATAATGATGAAATAGGAAGTTCCAATGTTTGTGACTGAACACAGGTGCAGAACTTTGATGAAAATGATACTAGTAATCCTTGTTCAGTAATGCTGCTAGTTCTTTTCGCAGCGAATCCTGCTGTTCATTTATTGTTGTAATAGAACTTAAAAGTTTTTAAATATTTTCTTTAGTTGTAACCTCCTTGAAATATATATAGTTTCTGAAATTAACAAATAGATGTATTCCAGCCATTACCGAGAATGACAATTATCAAAATCTTTGCGAATATCTCAATTGATGACTCTTGCATCTACCATTCAATAAGGGATGTTACCTAGTAACGGATAATTTGTACACATCTCCAGAATCAACTGACATCATTCTCAACAAGCAATCAGCTATTTATGGAACATCAAAATTTAACAGAATAAAAGTTCCAAAAAATTTACATTCAAAGAAACACAAATCAATGGAATCTGTGCTTATCAAAAATGAATAGTGTAGAACAATGTTCGCCAACATTTTCATTGCTGTGGACTGACAAATGTTTGATAATATTGCTGTGACCCATTGAGGAGAGAATGTTGATTGATTATATTTTAGATTGTTTTGATTTTATAATTTAATTGTATTTGAATATGCTTTCAAAATGAGATACAGTTACAGCAAAAAATTAGTATAAAGTGATTTAACATAGGATTTAAAGCAATTTCTGTAGAAAATTGCTCAATCATAAGAGAAATACATCGTAAATAAAATGGAAATAATTTAATGTTCCTCGGGTGCCCCAGTACCATTTGAACCATGGACCGGTTTCTGCCCAAGGGCTGGGGACCATTCATACAGATTATCAAATGGGTGAATAAGAAGGTTGTAATTCTGTAATTTACCATACACAGTTCTGAAATAATTGAAAGGCCGTCTTACAACAATGAAATCAGAATGAAATCCAAAGTAATAGGAGTACTGTAAGATGAACATCTTACCCTGTTATAAAAGGGAAAGGAGAAAACTATAAAAAAGTTATTTTCTCTTACATAAACCAATGTGGAATGCTTAATTGATCACCTAATTAAAAGGCAGGGAATATTGGATGAAAAAAAATGACTATTAAAGATTCTATTTAAAATTTATTTCACCCACTGAAAAGGAACCAAGACCCATAAGGTGGTGTTTTGTTAGTTGCTCAAAAAGGAACAGCAGAAAATAATTGAAGAGAAACAATATTTTTTTTATTTTAATTTAAAACTTTGTTAATTGCTATGTTTTAAAATTTATCATAGTAAAACTAAGTTTTGAAATTATATAAAAATATATGCTCTTTTCTCGTATCCATAAAAAATTTTGTTAAAAAAAGTCATCAAATATAAAGGCCAATTTTTCGCTATAAGTTATATATTTCAATTCTTGAAACAGTTTTGTCTGAATATGTAATAACTTTTGTATTTAAATATGATTTTAATGGGTTTTTTTATATTTCAGCTCTCGAGATAAAACAGTGGAAGTTCTTTTAAAGTATGGCTTAAGGGAACAAACGTGACCAGTGAACTTTGTAAATCAAATTGTATATATTTTACATATATTTTTAGTTTATTATTTATTAAAATAAATTTCCATAAAATATGGTCTCTTTATAGAACTTTATTTATTTGACTTGATAATTATTTTCTTAAATTGGAGGATTCAAAACAAGTATATTTGTCCTTAAATTTTGTATTTAATTCAAGAAAAATATTAATTTTTATCGCATTAAATTAGTTAGGAAATTAAATTTCTTGAATTTCAAGAATTAATTATGCAACAATATTTTCCTCCATATTGTAATAAAGACTCATATATACAGGGTGTCCAGCCTTAATGTGACCCAATAGCTAATTCCCGAACCGTTCGGTTTAGATATGCACTTCCAATTTGAAAAATGTTTTAAAACAGGTAAAGAATGTTTTTACGTGCTTTTCGAACAAAAAAAAACTCATTTACAAAAAAATTACAAAAACTAAATTTTTATACGGTTCCCAGGTCCTATCACTTATATTTAGGAAAATATGCAGTGCACGTAAACAAAAAAAGTTTCATTTTATTGCGATAAAAACTGACCGAGTTATGCCTACATAAATTTGAAGCATCTGAGTTGCTCAGAAAAGGGGGTCGTATATAAATTGAGTTTAGAGAACAGTAATTCTCTATCTACAGAAAGAGCAAATGAAAAACATCATAGTAATATTAAAACATCGTAGTAAACATCATAGATTGACAATTTGTATTGCTTTTTGGCAAACAAAAATTAAATTGAAGAAATACAACTTGTACCGAAAAGATTAAAACAGCATGTTTTAACAAATAGCAGCAAAATAATACAGGATTTGCCGTTTAAATTATAGCATAATGTGGAATCATGTGCCAGTCATGAATCAGGGGCTTTATTATATCAGAATGACCAAATTAACTTAAATAATGGTGATGGCACGAGACAGGGGGATACGTCTATGACAACTCACAGTTTTATACAAGCGTTGAACAGCACGGGCAATTGTACAATAAGATGTCTTCGAGTGGGAAATTTAATAACATAAAGTCTTGCCGCCTCTCTCTTATTTCGATTACACTGCGCCTAAAACAGTACCGTTTCGCAGTATTATTCATTTGTATACATCTCGTTCTCCCGTACTAGAATTCGTAATATTAGAATACGACTGTATGCTATTGCAAGCGACTACACAACAGATTTTTAACGTTCGTCATGATCAGCAAAAAAGCAGCAAGTCAGACTGAAGCTGCAGCATATAAGTT
>BMAO01027517.1:0-115155 GCA_019973975.1 Trichonephila clavata | reverse complement strand
TAGCCCAAATAATTCCAAATGTTTGTATTTACAGTTTTTTTTTTATATAATTTTAAAAATCATTTACATTAATTAAAGAAAATTACATGGAAATGTCATTGGATTAAACAGACTGGAATAAGCAGTCATTTAAAAATTTCCTATTAATTAATTTTACCTTTTATTGTATTTTTGTATCTATATTACTGTATTGTATGTATATGGTGGAAACAAAAATTTATGTTACTGAAAATCTTTTGTGTCTCTCAGCCAAATGTAAGCACATAGATGTCTAGTACAGTAGTTACGTGTGATTTAACGTATAGTATTAGTAAAATGTTAGCATTTAACTTATTCCCTTAAAACTCAAGTTTTTTAAGACGAGATGTAACATTAAGAAAAGAATCCAAGATTTGAAATTTAAGTTTTTATTGTAAAGTGTGTAAAGTGTTATGGAATTTTGGATTTACTTATTATCATATTTTTGAGTGTTTTTTTTATTATTGGATTGCGGTCCTGGTTGATCTCATTGTTAAGACATTCTTTTTTTTGAGTCAGTCATAAGAACAGATCCAACATTGGACCAGAGCAGTCCAGTGAAATGAACGTTTTCAGGGGAAGGAGTTGTGACGACGTCACAACGGAGAAAGCGCCTCTATTCATAAACATTTCCACAGCTGGAGAAAACGTGGTTTTAGCTGCATTGTGTTGTATCAGACAGCTGGACCGTCGGCGACGGTGTGTCTGGTGGACACTATGGACCGGGCATCGCTGCATTATTTTCTATTCATGGGCAGTGATTGTACGTCTTGAATGCTGGCGCCTCTGCAGGCAGCGGCGAGGTGTTTGAAGTGCCAGATGTCAGCCGGGCCCTTGTCGCCGGGAACCTTTGAGAGGGACTGGACTTTTGTCATCTCTGCACGAATGGATGTCGTGCAAGACCGTTGGTGCCGGGTGCAAAACCCTGAGGTCGGCCAATGGGGATTGATGAGGGGCGTGGAGTGAACCCGCCCCTAGAGTTTAAAAGAGTGGACTTCAGAAAGAGAGGGAGACTCCTACGAGAGATACCCAAGAGAGAGGCCTGCTGACGAAGGAAGACTCCTGAGAGACTCGTGATATACTCCCACGAGAGATTCCGGGAATTGAACCCTGCGGACGAAGGAAGAGACTCCGGACAGACTCCTATGAGAGATACCCAAGAGAGAGGCCTGCTGACGAAGGAAGACTCCTCGAAAGACTCCTGAGAGACTCGTAATAGACTACGACGAGAGATTCCCGGAACTGAACCCTGCGGACGGAGGAAGAGACTCCGGACAGACTCGAACTTGGCATTCTTTAATAATTAGCTTAGCGAACATTTTCAATGTTGTGCCAAGACGTTACAGATGATTTTATAGAAAAGTTGAAATGAATCATATGATTTCTGAACTGCAATACCAATTTCCACAAAAAGGGATAAATGTCATCCGAAACTAGGAAACTGGAAAATTCTACAATAGAATTCCCTCAAAAATGTTATACTCAAAGGCCTACCCTAAAATACAATAATTCATGTGACAAAATATCCAGTGCATTACACTCAATTATTTTCCATATGAATGGGAAAAACTCACATAATAATTATACCCAAATTAAGCAAATATATCCTATGTTTTCCGACAAATCTAGACCGATTAGCCTCATCATTTCTGCAGAAAAATGTATTTTTGGGTAGATTCCAAAACTATATATACTTAGAAGTGCAATGCACATTTTGATACCTATCCACTAGCACGGCTTTAAAAAAAAATGTATCCGCAACCGATTTTGTGCAGCAGTGACAGAACCTTATTCAAACGTTGAAACTATTTGTAGAAAATTCTTTCACATCCATTTCCTAACCCCCCCCCCCTCCATTTGCTGACACGTTTTTCTTCTTGTCGATCTGCTTCTTCAAAGAGCGCATGCACTCTCATACCGACTACATCTGTAAATCATTTCTAAACCACACCCCGTTGCTATAGTAACGATAGATTTCCAGAAAACACGCTTCATCTTTCTTGACGTCATCCGAGTTGCAAACAACGCATCTGTTGGATAAAACAAATTTGTGAAATTTCGACAACGCTCTTAAGCAGAAATAATTTTAAGTTTCCTTACATTTCTTTAGCAAATTTTTTAGCCTTTTAAAATGAACAGTATGAGAAAGAACAAACTTGGAACTCTTTGTTCTGCATTTGGATTCTTTTCTGAGAACCTGTACGAAATTTTAAATCACAGTCTAATTCACCGCTGTCCTACGATTCTATCTACATGGCTACAATGGGAGCAGTTGCGTAGCGTACACCCCCTCAACCCCCGCACTGGGGGGGGGAAGGCTTCTAGGGAACCCAAAGCCTGACTGACGCCCTTAACGTAGATTTTCTAAAAATTCACTTTGCATTTTTTAAAATCGAATTTGTAAGTGATTTACCAATTGACGATCTAACGTCATTCAAAATCAAAACTTTAATACGTTCATTAGATATCTTAAATCAAATAACCAAATAAAAAAAATATTTTATTTGCTGTAATCCCCGCGACGAGAGATACTTTTCTTTAGTGTGTTTTCTTTTTAAACCCCTAAATTACTAACAGATAAAACAAAAGTCTGACGGAGAATCGGATAAAATGCTAGGAAGATATAAAAATTCATCACTATTATTATTACTGTATACATTACATTAGCTGTAGGGAGAGGGGAAGGGAGACATGATTTACTTTTTAAGAAGAAGCAGAATAAGTTTTGGGCATCTTTAGCCCCCCCCCCTCCCAGGTACTTCATTTTCATTTAGCGAAGTCGTAAATAAAGAACATTTGTTATGCCTTTTTCTAGTAAAATAGTATTACGATACTTGGAAAAGCATAGAGTGCATTTTAAATCATTATTTAGTCTAGATTTATGAGTATTCAATCAAATGAAGCATAATAAAATGTATCAGTTTTTATTTCTTTTTTCATTAAATCATTTTTGCATCATACAAAGAACTCTCCTTATTAAAAGTTGCAGTATTTATATGCTAGAATGTAATCCAATTTTAGTTCAAGCTCATCCCGGTATTCAGAAACGAAGATTAAGATAAGTTATACCTGTTTTCTTTCGTAAGAATTTGAAATTATTTTACAGTGTTCGTGTCTATCTTAGAGTTCGTTTTTATTCAAGTTACCAGGTTATCTGTCGTTGGATTTCCCATTTTAATAAATATTATAAATACTCAGCAATGTTATACATTATTTACTGTTTACTCAGAGTCCGATTGATTATACATTCAGTTATAAGTTAAATATTGAAAATTATGTTATGGTTTGGCAATCATTTGTATATATGTATATATATATATATATATATATATATTAATTTACACACTTGATAGAAAAAGTTGCGTTCCCCCATAACAAATCATACAGAAAAGGAAAAATTTAATACAAATATAATTTTTTTTCTAACAATATTTCATAAATTTGCTTATTATTATTTTTTATTGAGCATGCAGGAATTCATTAATTTTGAATTCAAACTACATAAGATAACGAGAGTTAGTAGCAAAGTACACACACAAATCGTAGGCAGAAAAAGTGTGCGTTCATTATTTGAACATTTTTGATTCTTGAAATTTTTATCAACAGGCGTTATAGGTTAACAGAGTTTTTGCATTCAGTTATCAAGTAAAATAGCTAAAGAAATTTGTGACGCAATGTTTTTAACGGTTTTGTGAGATACGAAACAATTCAAGGACATGAAAAATAAATGGAAGGAAATTAGTATCAGTGAGCATAAAACCATTGTGAAAATATGGAAAAAGTCGTCGAGATATTACCAGATCCGTTGAATGGCAGTATTCATCTATCCAGCGTGTTATTAATATCTTTAAATCTACAGGAATTTACACATCAAAACCTCGTTCAGGACGTCCATCTAAACTCACAATCAGAGAAAATCGAGTATGATATTCTTGTTGGGAAAAAAAATCCAGGTTTAACTGCAACTCAAATAGAAACAGATATTCACGAGAAGTTTAACAAAAACATTTTGGCGGATACTGCAAGAAAAATCTTGAAAAAGGCCGGATACCGTAGTCGACTGGCTTGCAGGAAGTCTTATATTTCAATGACCACAACCGGCAGAAACGGATAGCTTTTGCAAAAAAGAGTATTCAAAAGCCGCGCCAGAGTTCTGGAGGACTATGATATTCTCCGATTAGAGCAAATTTTGTATCTTCGACATAAAAAGTCGTAAATTGGTATGGAGAAAACTTTGCACACCGCTTCATAAAGAGCATTTAGAACCAACGGTAAAGCACGACGGTGTGGGGGTGCATGGCAACCAATGGTGTTGGAAAGTTGGAGTACATCGAATCCATTATGAACAGATATGATTATCTCGATGTCTTAAAAAACAATTTAAATTGAAATGCCACCAAACTCGACCAAGGATTGTCGTTTCGTTTCAAACACGACAGCGATCCTAAGCATATCGCTGAGATTGTGAAGCTTTGGCTCCTGTATAACGTCCCAAATCAACTGCACACGCTCCCGCAGTTACCTGGTCTGAATCCTATTGAACCCCTATGGGATTTTCTGGATCGTAGAATTCGTCAATACAACATATCTAGCAAGGATATGCTGAAGAGTGTTCTTAAGAAGAGAAGATAAGCTCTGAAAAAACCACTACACTTGTTAATTCAATGCTGAAACGACTTCAGGGGTTTTCCAACCAGCTATTAAATGGCTTATTATCCTTTTAAAATAATTTTTATAGTTACTACTAAAACAGTGAACGCAGGCTTTTTCTACTTTATTTTTGTTGGTATCGCTACAAACCTGTCTTTATTTTAAAAGCTATGAAAGCAAACTGAGTTTACTTTTGTTATTATCAATAAATAAAATATGAATTAAAATTTTTTTTGTTTATGTAAGCAGTAGTAGGTGAACGCAGACTTTTTCTAGCCAGTATATATATAAGATCTGGCTTGGGACCAAGACCTGACCTTGACCCAATTATTTTCCGTTACGCCACTGAATGGGAGGCTACTTTTCAACCGAAAAATTGATAAGCGAGAATTAAATCTGTGTTATTTAATAAGCATTTCATTACATGTTTGTGTTAAAATATTCAAATTTTGTTGTGCTTTTTCGAAATAATCCTGCATATTTGGTTACAAACATTGCTGGATTCTTATTTATGGTAACCTTGGCAGCAATTTTGGAGACAGTTTTCACAATAATAAATAGTTTTTGACTAATTTTATTTTTCACAATCATTTATATTTATATTTGTTAGACATGTATTAATTCAACAAAAAAAAACCTGTTTCTGTTATTATACACTAATATTTGTTGTATGAATTCAATTGTTTTATGTTGCATAGTGGGTGTAATTGCATAACATAGAAATCAAAATTATCTAGATACACTAGTTTTGTTAGACTAATTTGAAAATTTCAAGTGTACATTGAATCAGTTGTGCTAAAAAAATAAATGCAATATTTTGTTTTATGATTTATAATATATCGTTTTATGATTGATAGGATTTACTAATTGAAATGTGATAATTTTAACTAAGCCTTTGTTTAAGCTATTTATTTTGCTCTTGTACATAGTCAACTATTATTAATATAGATATCATGAATTAAGCATTGTCAATTATTATAGGAATTAAACCGCTTTGTAGATATGAAAGATAAGATAATATGCATAAGTTCTTGCTTTTTATATTGTGTTACAATTATTTTGATCTTAATTAACTCAGAGAATTGAATATTTAACAATTTGGATTAATATTAACGTATATATTTGAATTGTCATTAGTGAATTGCCACATTACATTTGAATGAAAAATTCTTCAAATAATTCTTTAGTAATATAGGTATATGAAAATAAGCACTGTGTAATTCAAACAATTACAAATGGAAAAAAATGTAGCTTAAATAATAAATAAACATTGTGTAGTTCAAAATAATGACAAATAAGCAATTTTTTAAATTTCCAATAGCCAAGATTACAGAAGGCTACTTACAAAAAGGGAAGGTCTGCTGTTAAGTGGATATTCAAACTCTGTAAATAAGCACTTTGTATTTCAAATACTTACAAATAAAAAATATACTATTCCAATACAGACAAATAATGTCATTGTACTGTTCAAAATAGTTGCAAATTAACATTATATAATCTTAATTTATTGTAATTAATAGTGTATTTATCTTTGTATGATTTTATTTAGGAAGATGACCAAATAAATTTATTTAAAATGCTTTGAAATTTTTTTATTTCATTTTATATCTAGAAATCTATTTATATGTTGTACATATAAATTTCATTAACCAGTTTGTAAAATTCAATCTCAATCTTTTTTAAAGAATCCACCAATAACAGAATTCAAAAGACTAAGGCAAGCATTATAAAACTCATGAATTTAATTACATGTATACTACTGATACTCTTCACCAGTAACAGAGAGCTGGTTCATTGACACTATTCAGTCTGTGCTTCTCATAATCTCCACCCAAACTTGCTACTTTGCAGTGATTTCCACCTTTAGCAGCCCCTCGTGGGAGAATTTTGTCTGCACAAAATTATATACATATTGGAATTACAATATACACGAATGAATTTTTTACAGCCTAAGTTAAAAATAATTTTTTTTAATTTCTGGCAAAACATATTTATTGAAAAATAAAGAATTGGTTTTTAGAAATTCCAATAATTTTCATCATATTCTATTACTTGACAATGAAAAATCTGTCAGTAGATGTCACAAATGTGCTGCAACATGAGAACAAACTTCTCCTAATCTGAACGAATGCTAATTTTAAATATAACAGATGAATGCAAACAAGTAGAATTGGATAGCTTCAAAGAACAGCAAGAGTTAAAATACTCTATTATAAGAAAGGTATGGAACACATTTTTTTTTAAAAATCGACCCACAAGGGTTACGGGGCGTTAGGGGGAAAAAAAGTCCTTTTTATCAGCTATTAGGATCTACAGATATAAAATTTAACAAACATAGTTTTTTTTTTGTTCACCTGAGATATGCAAAAAGTATTTTTCTTGTTTAATTTGCAATTCACGTAAAATTAACTCCATTAAAAATATCTTTATTCTTCAATCTGTATTGTTTAATTTTTCAATTTGCCCGTGCGATGAATGGGTATACCAGCTCTAGTAAGATATATATAATTTTTATTATATTATAATATTTTATTCATAACATGTTGTTTCATATTATAAAACTATTTGTAACTAATTTTCATATAAAATATAAATATTTATTTATTTTATAAATATAGTGTTATGTATTATAAATATAATTATTAATAAATATTTATTATAAACAATATTATAATAAATATTTTATATAAAAATTTGTTACAAATAGTTTTATAACATGAAATACAATATATTATAAATAAAATAATAATACATAAAATATATTATAATAATTATTTATAATTAATTTAATTATTTAATGTCTTTTTTAAATAAATTTATTTAATTGTAAGAAGAATTAAAGGAATTTAAAAATTAAAACAGAAAAACCGATCGCAGAACTCGAATCGAGGCCGAACGCGTGGTAAACAGGTACTCTACCGACCACACCGCTGCGTCGTTGGAAGAAATTAAAACTTAATTGTATAAAAGCTAAACATAAATTTCGAAAGCTATTTTCTCTGAATTGGTTGCCCATTCGGCGGAATTACATCGAGGGTAGAACACCCTAAATGAGTACTACTATTGTACGAAGTCTCGTCCCGAAATGAATTTCCTTAGTCGTGTTTTTTCCTTGTTAGTCTAACATTTGCTAATCTTCTCCGGATTGTTTTTGAACTGACAGAATCACTAGCATCATTCAAATCCCTTCTGACGGTCGTTGATGACATTTTTCTATATTGGAGACAAAAGTATTTTTGTTTTTCTGTCATTAACAGATGTGGTGCACCTTTATTCGACCTTTTCCTGCTTTGTTTTTATTAAATTTGTAACCTGACATCTCAAACAAAATATCCAGTCTCCAGATGTAGGCACTGAACCATCTACCTATCTTGCAATTTTCACAAATGAAAGACCACTTTCTCGTCACGCATCTCTTTCTAGGTGTCCAATCTACTCTTTTATATGATGTCATTGCTTCTGGATATCATGGTTGTCCTTCCTGTCTAGGAAACAGTACTGACCTCAATCCTATTGAAAACTTGTGGAACCGTTTGAAAACTCTCGCCTAAATGAGGTACCAATGAAATAATAAGGAATTAATTGAGGATATAATTGTTTCTAGTCATCATGTCATAACAAAGGAAGAGCTTAAAACTATTTTCAGCTCAATGAAACATCGATGTGAAGCTGTAATAAAAAAATAAAGGCAACCCTATTAAGCACTGATAACTAACTGCTATCAACAGTATCTAATGTATATCGATAGTTATTGCAGTGTAACTTTATTTATATTAAATATTTGAATTTTGTTTTTTGTATTGAACATAGCATTATGTTCTCTTTAAAATGATATAAAAGACTGTGCATTTTGTGCAACGCAGCATTTTCTATAAGCATACACAAACTTGAAAACCATAATTTTAAAAAGTGTCTACAATTTTGGCCACCACTGTATGTTAATCCAGTGAACTATTAATTAAACATTTTTTCTTTTAAACAAAATATTTTTTCATTTAATTAATTAATAGTATAAAAAATGTGTGACAAATAAATAGAAACACAAATTTGCACATAATTTTTATTTATATAAGTAAACGGCTCAAACTTTCCAGAGCGTACATGTGCGTTCAGGATGATAAAAAAAAAAAAAAAAAAGCTCCGGAAGACTTTTCTCCCATTACAAAACTGAACTCTTCATAGTAAAAGAGTACATTTTTTCCCCCCATAACACTGAGAGGATAATTTTTGAGCATTTGATTATGAGATGAAGCAACAATTATAACAGTATTTAAGGCACTTTTGAGAATTGAATACAATTTGTTGTTTTAAAATATTTAACAGAAAAAGTTAGCATGTATAACTTTTTAATTTGGATACATAAATATATTGAAAAAAAAAATAACAAATAGCAATCAACACCACTATGTGTTCTATAAATTTGTATGCCAAAATACAACAATGAAATCTTAAATAAGTCTGATTCATCAAAAACATTTCACACCATTTTCTATGAAAAGGTCATTGAAGTATCAATTTGCAACAAGAGAATCTAATACCGTATTAACATTATTTTAATCAAAATTCTAACTTACGAGGCAAATTTTTCTGAATACAGCAGATACGGTTTTCAGACATTTTTCAAAATGACAAGTAAAGCAATAAAGTAAATGTCACGAAAAATTAATTGCCAATTAATATGAATATTTAAAGTTTATGTTGGATTAAAAAAAATACAATTTATGTATGCAATTTTAAGACTGAATGATCATTGAAATGCGTGCTAATTACAGTCATGCGCTGTAATCTATATTCATGCGCTAATTACAGCCATTCATACAATACAAAATTTATCAATTTTCACTGCAGAAATGCAATATTTTTTTTTTCAGCAACAAAAATAATATAACTGATTTATTGTAACATTACTTTATTAACAATTATATCAGCAAGCTAGAGATTACTTGAATGAATCTCTGATAAACATTTTTTCCTTTCTAACATAAAAATGCTCGAACAAGCACAAACTATTTTGAAAATTATGACAAAAAATTAATTTCTAATTTACAATATATATTTTGAAAAATCCACTTCGTATATACATATACACAAGAGTTAATTATTTCAAAAAAAGCATCTGTTTCTTTTTCATTGCATTTCATAGACACAATATATCTTCATTTTTGACTGTATATATATATATTACAAAAACCAATAAATGCAGAATTAGGAAACAATATTTCTCCATCTCAAAAGTAATACTGATACTTAAGAAATAAGCAGCAGTATCTAAATAAAACTTGCATCCAAATAAATATGTGTAATAGTTACATACATGTATGGTCATATAATGTTTAAAATATTTGCATAACCACTTTGAAGTAAATATATTTTTTAATTACTATATAATATTTTTCAAAATGTAAAAACAGAATAAATTATTTTGTTAAAAAATTCCAGCATAAAGTGCTCTACAGACAAACGTGCAACCAATAACTATTTACATAATTCATTTTAGTGTTAGCTCTACCATTATACCTTCATTGCAAAAAAAAAAGTTTTTAAATAAGAAACCTTCTGATGTTAAACTCAAATTTACAAAGCATTCAAATTTATTATTTTTTTAAAAAGTTAAAACATATAAAAAAAAACACTGATAAAAAATTTGATGTCACTCAAAATTCACAGAATTGATTCACTTAATTTAACTAAACAATTCCAAGCCCAACAACTATTATTGACATTTTACTGGATGAATAAAAACATTACATAAAGATATAAAATTTTTGTAAAATACAGAATCGTCAGTTCACAACATTTATACACAATACAAAAACATCAAATAGAGCCACATTCAATTCACATCCAGCTAATATATAACATCAAAAATCTACATTTGAACCTACTAAGCCACTTAAAAAGCTTTGTAAACAACAAATAATTATTTAAAAAGCATGAGAAGCAAATTCTACAAAGTTTTTGCAGCTACTCTGAGAATAATAGTCACTGGGAGAGCACAATCAAAAAGACATTCAATGTGGCCAACTCAACAAAAGACCCTTAGTCATCAAAAAATACAAAATGGCTTCAATATGGAAAACAGGTTAACAATTCAACTCCAGTATCTGGGAATTATTAAAAAAATGCTTTTAACAGTTTATTCAAAATATTATTCATTTTTACAATTAACAATGTATATATGGGGGGGGGGGTAACAACATGGTAGTATTAACATAGGCTTAACCAATATATGCATCTTTCCATGCGTGTCTTTTCTACTTTGGTCAATAAATCAAAATGCAGTCAAACAAAGCACTTAAAACAAGACTAAAAAAAAAAAAATTTCTGAGATCAGTATGCAAGACTAATGATTAACATTGATACAATATAAAAAAAATCGTATGTGTTAATAAAGGAGCAAAAAAGTATTAGCTCTGTTCTTATCAATAGCTACCATAAAGGGAAGAGCATCAAAACATGATAGAAAGATTGTAATAGGCATCAACAATTCAAAACATCGAAAAGATAACATTTATTCTTTTGGTTACCTTAATCCACAGCATCCTTGGCTAGACTAGAAAGTTGTGTGATTGGGACATGCAAACGAGAAGCATATATAATCAGTAAAAGCCTTTGCAACCTCACTAAGGGGACTGGGAAGTTGGCCATTGAAAGAACATTTTAGGCTCCGGTGGTTAAAGGTATAAAATACAGCATTTTTATGGCCTGAAGAGAGACTTCTCCCTCATTCATCATCTTTCTTTTCAGGCTTCAGGTCAACCAAGGCATGCAGCTCTTCGGGGGTGTATCCAAGAAGGTTCTGAAGATCACATACAAAACGGTACACATACCGCTTTCCAGCGGTTTTGTGGATAATGTTTTTATCATAATAATATCTCAGTCCACGGCTCAATTTCTCATAGTTCATTTTGGGTTTGTTCTTACGAATGCCCCAGCGTCTGGCCACTTCATCGGGGTCAGTCAGCTTGAACTCCCAGCCATCTCCAGTCCAACTGATAAATCCCTGGCAAGATTTATCAGTTAGCAGCTCTAGTAAGAATTGCCACAGTTGAATAGGTCCACTTCCTGAAGTAGGAAAAAGTTATGTGTATGGTTTTATTTTATAGATATTACAAATGATATTTACCAAAATTAGATGTCATAAGGTATTTTAACATTACATTTGGAATATACAGTATAAAATGAAAATTATTCATTTTGAGATATTTGTATCAGAAATATGAATACACAGATTTTAAATTAGTTTGTATATATCACATATAACATAAAATTTTTAAATGATTATGTATCTTGCTTTTTTTACTGTTTTAATTTTTATTCGAATTAACTGCCTCTTACACACTGTTACAATTTTAAGTATAAGAGCACAATTTATACTGTATTTTTTCTAATCTTTATAAGCTGCTTGTTTTTCAATGAAATTTGTAACTGATTTGCTTTACTGATGTCATACAAAGATGATTTGGGCTTCAAATCCTATGAATTTGAACAGTGTATCCATTTAAACATGTTAATTTTTTTTATCCTGCTAAACATAATTTTACAGCTACTCTTCAAAATACATATTGTTCAACTGAAAACCATCTACTCACCAGCCAACACGGCAGCTTGTATCACAGGTTTTACATCGCAACCTTGTTGCTGTTGTTGCACATGGACAGGTGATGCATTTTGGACATGCCCTAAGTGCGATAGAGGAGAGTCACGAGAATGTAGTGGTGCAAAGGCTGGGTGTGTCTGGTGGGGAGTGTGGTGTCCATTGGGGGTGCCATGGCTGAGGTCAGCTGGCCACTGATCTGGAGAAGGTGGCACAGAGGACGGTACAGTTTGGAAAGCTGTGTCATAATGGTGGTGTGAGTTATATCCTTCTGGAAGACCAAGATCATGTTGGGGGAAACGGCCTATGAAAAGAACACAGTTATAAAATTTTTAGATCAATGATAAGGTGGTTTATATATATCATCTTATTCACATGTTTATTAATAAAATCAGAGAAGTAGCAATTTCAAAATATTACCTACTATATCTTAAAATAAGCAATAAAAAACTAAATTTTCATAAAATATACAAATAATTTATTTTAGGATCTTTAGAGGATTATGAAACACACACTATGAACTAAACTTTAATATAAAATTTCTATTAAAAGAAAAATTCATAAAGAATTTCTTGTTTCAAAACTAAGCTATATCATCCTTTTTATATCAATTTTTTATCTAACTAAAATAAAATGTTCACACAATAAGTTATGTTTAATTATATATGAAGAAATTACCTCTAGCATAGCTGTTCTTTCCATGATATGCTGGTTGAAATTTTGTTTCTTGACCAATATTCAAAGACTGTTGATTAGGATAAAACTCAGGACTGCTGTCTATGTAATGATTATGAGCATTGGGGGTTTCTAGCCCATAGTCATGATTATCTTCATAATGGAGCATGTCATCATGAGTGACGTCATGTAAACCATGGATAGAATGGGCAACATGATTATAACCATCTGAAGAGGGTGAAAAAAAGATTCATAAATAAAAAAGCCCGTAAATTCACCTACTATGAAACTCTTAATATGAATGTGATGGGATAAATAATGGAAATGGTAACTACTAGTTCAATGGTAATTTAATTGTTTTGAATATCTTACATTTTTTTTACCACTTATATTGCAATAATATACACATACAGTATAACTATTGTTCTATAAATGAAAATATAACATACTATCTTTCTCTCTTCAATTTAAAGTGGAGAAAAAAATCACGCAATTTATTTTTTACTTCTAACGATTTATAATATTCAATACAAACAACTTTAATGGAACAAAAAATTCGATTCTACGACTCAATTTGAATATCGTCAACTGTAAAGATCGCTAAATACTACTAGATAAAGAATTAATAGAACTTTGATGAAAAGCAGACACTGTTCATCGACAAAAGCATTGTTTTTAATGAAAATTGCAACAATACAATATATAAGTGAAATATAACTTGTTACTAATGATGAAAGAAAAAAGAGCACCAACAGGAAACAGTACTAATTTTTTGATTTCACAAACCAAGCATCCGCAATCCTACATTTAATACAAATGGATACAGGTACTTATCTTTCGCAAAAGGAGGCCCGTCACCAAATAGCAGCGAATTATCGCCATATTAGCAACAGGTTAAGGTCATTGCTGTACCCCAGGCCCATTGTTCTCACACATAAAATACTTTGACATAAATTTTTTTTACTCTGACGTAACCTTGAAGGGTGGAGCTAAAAAGAGATCTACTGCAAATAAGACGAGGGTACAATGGAGAATTGATGGTTATTCGCCACGCCCACTAAAATTACCGGTTTAATGTTTTGCTTCGATGTCAGGTTATGAGTCAATTTTTTTCTTCTTTTCTTTCATGTTTTATTAGATCACAAGCGACTTTATACCGATGAAATTGTACAACATTCTGAACATTTTCCCTTTGTTCTTTTTTGAAAATCTTTTTTCAAGGTACTTCGTAGAATAAATACTTCTCCGAAGAAATCAATAATAATCATTATTTTATAAACAAGAGAGTGATTCTTGATTTTAAAATGATTACTCGCAAATTCTATTTTATAAAAAGTGTTCAAGTAATATAATTCTATTTAGGTGAAGAAAATTCTTCATGGAATTTACATTGTTGCATCATTCCATAATAACATTGGTCTACTTCAATTTGATTTTTTTTTACTTCACACAAATAGAAACATTAAGACCGAGTATTAAAACCCAAGGTAAAATTTATTTTCTTTCTCCTTTACTATGCAGCGACACAAATATATAAGCAACAATAATACTATTAAGACACTGATAAAATAACGGAATTTAGAAACTATATTAGTAATCATCACTGACAGATTTTAAGAATATTCTTTTTTTAATGCAATTTAGATTTGTAATACGTTTTTCTATTAAACATTAAGGGAAAAAACGCCAAAACTTCAAATAGAATTAAGGATTTTTTTAAACACTTCCAAGAATATTCGAACAGAAACACGGTTTTCTTTTCTCGAATAAGATTCCAAAAAAAGAAATAAGTGCTCCATTTTCCGTTTCTGTTCAAAAAGAATTCGCACGTCCACAACTTCCTTTTGCTACTCATATTTTCGTCTAAAAACAATTCATCTTAATATTTTCGATCACTTTTTCCAACTTCCTTTTCATAGGGTGCACCAAATCCTACCCAATGCCACAGATTTGGCTTCTTTTCCGGTTATTAAACGGCTGAAATACTTTCGGGGAAAATAAGAGGGGAGAGAGAACTCTTCCCTCCACCTTTTGGTACAACGGAAACCATTCGTTAAAGATAAGAAACCAAGTTCCCGTGCCAACGATTTATAAGTCAACAGTTTGCCATATATTTAATATTTTATTTGTACACGAGTGAAGTGGACAGAGGGTCAATAATACATTGACAACTTAAAAACAATTTTATGATTTCTTAATGATAAATAATGTTAGTATTCATTCTGTATCTGATACAGCGAAAGGGAATAAGACGTGTGTCTTCTTATTGTTTTTCTAGTGAGTTTAATAATTACATAACAGAGCTACATAAAAAAGAAAATTAAGTTTCAAAACTTAAATTTTACGGAAAAAACGGGGCAAGTTTCGTAAAATGTGTTAGGGAAGTGGCATACCCAAGTTACTCGCTGGATAGAAAGTGCTGCCCCGTATCCGATATACCTTTTCTCGGTATTTTAAAAATAAAGAATTGAAGTAAAAACTATGCGATATTTCTCGCGAGTAAAATTCAAGTACTTTCAAGCAAAGCCAATTCATAATATATATGAAAAAGACTTTAAAAAAAAATTGAAGTAGTCGAGGAAAGATAATTTCGAAGTATTGTTCAGAGATTTATCATTTCTTATACGAGCATCTCCAACAGAAAACATTTCTGTTTCAACAAGGTTTAATTCTCATCTTCAATCTAATAAATTCAGAGTGTGTATTAAATTTTATTTCAAATAAAAAGTTCCGTTTGTTCTTTGAATCCTCCACTTTGCTAAAGATTCAAGTCTAGTAGAAAAAATATTTTTAAAAAAAAATGGTTTTATTGCAGGCAATAATGAATATTAAGAATTATTGAATTTATTATTAATAATGAGCAATAAAAATGATTTTCACGTACCGTTTAATATTATTTGTTGAACATATGTTCCCAAGAAGTTAGGCTTCGGTGAAAAAATAGTTCTACAAGAAGTGATCAAAAAACTTACATACAAGTTTTTGATCACTTCTGCTAATTTCGATCAAAATATTATTCATAGACTGAATAAATTGCATCTTATGAGCACTGCGCGTATTGTAGTCCATATTTTCTGTTTATATATATATTTAAATGTTGATTCCCAATTACAAGATGAAGGCACAAGAAAAAAATTCAGAGACTTCTCGGTGGTCCAGATCAGACTTAATACGGTACTCCTCAGTAGAGATTGCAATACTGGTATACCGAATACCGGTATTTTGAGCCATTTGAACAGTTTTGAAATACCGGTATTCACAAGTTTAAAATACCGGTTTTTCGGTGTTTACTAGCAATTTTTAAAATTGTTTTTTATATGTTCAGGATCGCCAACATAGCAAAACAGTTTTGTTTTTTATGTTATAGTGTTAATTATTGCACCATGATTAAAATATATCATAAATGAAATAATTTTACAACCATTTCAGAAGGTGAAAATATTAAACGTCTTTATTCCGCTCCTTCCGTTGTTCTTAGTTTTCCCTAGCTGATTTTACAGTTCTAAGGCTCATTAAATCCATCATTTGATTTTTTTCATTGCCAGATACAACAGATAGAAGACTATTAATCTGAATTTAAAAATATAGACATAAATTATTTCTCTGATAAAAAGAATTAAATACACTACTCCCAACGAAGTTCTCCTGAAAAGAGGAATAACATATCCAAGCAACATAACATGCCTTCCTTCATCCATCAACACCTGTTACTACGTCTCCCTAATGGGCGAAATTAATTAGACTGAGAATACAAAGTTGCATCGCACAATCAAGAGAAGTTATAAAATATCTGAATCATCCAAGGCCAAAACTGTCTTATCACAGCTTAGAGCTATACTGCACTTGCACAGGATTCGTAGACTGATATTCGTATCTGAGAAACCAAGGTTATATACTTGTGAAGAAAATGCTTAATATTTTGATATTTTTTTTAATTGGTGAGTTTGTTATTCATATTGTATTTGCATGTCATATTTTAGGGTTCAAAATGTTTTTCAGATTCATTATATATATATTCATAAATAATAACCCATAATAATGAATAAGAATAACTTAAAAGAACATGAAAAATCAGTTGATAATACTTCGGTTTGGTTTCATTATTTATATGATGAAAAGAATATGATGGCACAATGTAAAAATTTTTCTAGAGTTATTAAAGTGAATGGAGGAAATACAAGCGGACTCCATACACATTTAAAAACGAAACATGATACAAATTGGTTAAAGAGGAAAGAATCTAATTGCGATGAGGGTACAAATTTAAACGAAGTTTCTAAGACCAAAACGTCAGGGATTTTAGATTATTTCGAGGGGGGGAAAAAAGAAGATAATTTTTTGGATGAAATTATAGCTAAAATGACAGTAATATTTGTAATTTTTTGCGATTCCCTTTATTTATTTTTTGTGATTCTTTATATACTGTTATAATTTTTAAGTTACAAATTATTTCTTGTGATATTTACACTGTCTAATAAAACTGGCAAGTAAAACAAAGAAAAAACCCCTGTGTTTTCCCCCCCCCCTAAAATACCGGTATTAAGTTCTAAAAAATACGGAATTCCGGTATTGAACTTTTAGTCCGATATTGCAACCCTTACTCCTCAGATAACAATAATATATAGTTTTTGAAAAATATGGATAATACTACATTAAAGAAGGATAGGGGGAAGCAATCCCGAACTTTTTGTCTATTGCAACTCCATTTAAAAGAGAGGGAAGAGAGGAGGGAGGTTAAACCTTACCAGGTTGTGGGGGGGTAGTAAAAAGGGGAAGGCACCGGAAATTTATGAATGAGTGAACATATACTACGCAAACGGTGTGGAGAGAGAGCGTTGCAGGAAGGGAGGGGGGGACAGGAAATGGGAAGGGGGTCTAAGATTTTAAGGAGAGATAGAAAACAGTAGGTGAACATATGGCAGGTGATGTGGAAAAACAACACTTGTTGCTAACAGGGGGATGCCATTATTCGAACTCGACGCAGGAAGTAAAATCAGTAACATTTTTCAAAGAATGCCAGTATATAGGGGATTTTCTGAAATTTGCTACACTTTCTTCCAGTGCCGTTTTATCCATTGAGCGCTTTGGGCGTGCACCCAGGGCGGCTTAGAAGGGACCGGATAAACCGAATTTAGCACATTTTCTGGTTATGAAAGATTCGATCCTCCAGTGCCAAGGGGGCCAGTAGATCTTCTGCGCCGAGGGCCCGAAATGAGTTTAAACCGGCACTGCTTTCTTCCCTAAACGTTTATGTTTTTTTTTTTTTTTGAAGATTAGTCTTCTTTTCTAACGACACATCACATCTGTGACATATAAAAACACAACTCGAATGCCAGTTATCTTTGACTCGAGTTGATATTGAGAACGAAAACGGCAACACATTTCCCAGATAGAAAATTTCGATGTTATCCCATTCTGATCTCATGAACAAGAAGAAAAGCGCCCTATTTAAACAAAACACACACCATATATATATATATACTAGCCGTTACCCGCCCGCTTCGCTGGGTATTTCATGATGTTTTATAAATTTTTACTGATTATATATATGTATAAATTATTGATATCTAAATCCTAGCATTAAGAATTTGATTGAATTGAAAAATATACTTATACCTGAAACTGTCACCTGTTGTTAAAAAAAAAAGGGCATAGCTCATCTAATTTGTATTTTCTAAAAATCTCTAAAATTGAAGTATAGAATGATGTTTGCTCTTTCGTAACTCATAAACCAAGTGGATTCCTCTACTACGTAAATTGAATATGCAAGCCAAATTTCAAGTCTAAATCTAACAGAAAAAAACAAAGTTTTACTATCAATATCCCCGTAATCCCGTTGAGAGCCGTTTTCCAAAATTACCGCTCTTAGCGGATTTCAATTCAACAAAAGAAAAATGCAAACCAAATTTCATTATTATAGGCCTTGTAGCTCGAAAAAAGTAATTTTTTTGTCAATACGTCTCAGTAACCCCCTGCAACCCCACAGAACTTGATTTGATTAAAATTTATTGTTAGTGGATCCCTATTCAACAAAAGAAACATGCTTAACAAATTTCAAGCATATGGGTCTAACAATTAAAAACGGGAATTTTTTTCTGTAACTCCTCTTGATCCCTCGCAAACATCCTTGGGGGGTCAATTTTCGTTTTACTCTTTGTTAGAGGAACTCTATTCCATGAAAGGAACATGCCTACCAATTTTCAAGCAGGATGATCAAATAGTTTAAAATTGGAAATATTTATCGATTACGCCTCTTAATCTACCGAAATTAAACTTGGTAGTTGATATTCGCGAAACCCATTTTGTAACGGTTCTCTACTTTACGAAAGGAATCTGCTTATCAAATTTCAAGACTGTACGTCTAACAGTTTAAAAATGGGGATAATTGTCTATAACGCCACTTGAGCCCTCGCAACGCCACTTCTGGGTCTGTTTTCACAAAACCCATTTTGTAGGGGAATTGCACTCTATGAAAGGAATCTGCTTAGCAAAATTTGAAGACTGAGCGTCCAATTAATTAAAAATGCAAAAAAATTATCAATAACGCCCCTTGAACCCCCGCAACGCCACCTAGGGGTCGATTTTCACAAAACACATTTTGTAGTGTATTTTTATCCTATGAGAGGAATCTGCTAACCAAATTTCAAGACTGTGAGTCTAATAGTTTTAAAATAGAAATAATTATTTATATCTGCCCTTAACCCCCCGCAACACCCCTTGGGGGTCAATTTTCTCCAAACCCGTTTTGTAGCGGATATTTACACCATGAAAGAAACATTACTACCAATTTTCAAGCAGGTAGGTCAAGTAGTATAAAAACGAAAATATTTATCTCTTAAGCCACTTAATCCCCTGCAACGCCACTTAGAGGTCTGTTTTCACAAAAACTTCTTATAGCTGATCTCTACTCTATGAAAAAAATATATTTATCAAATATAAAGACTGTGCGTCTAATAGTTTAAAAATGGAAATAATTATCTATAACGCCCCTTAAGTCCCGCAACGCCACTTGGGGGCAATTTTCACGAAACGATTTTTAGCGTATCTGTACCCTATGAGAGGAATCTGCTTACTAAGTTTCAAGACTGTACGTCTAATAACTTAAAAATCGGAATTTATAACGCCCCTTAAACCCCCCACCCCCGCAACACCCCTTGGGGGTCAATTTTCTCCAAACCCGTTTTGTAGCGGATATTTACTCCATGAAAGAAACATTACTACTAATTTTCAAGCAGGTAGGTCAAGTAGTTTAAAAACGAAAATATTTATTTATTACGCCACTTAATCCCCTGCAACGCCACTTAGAGGACTGTTTTCACAAAATCTTCTTATAACTGATCTCTACTCTATGAGAGAAATGTATTTATCAAATATAAAGACTGCGTCAAATAGTTTAAAAATGGAAATAATTATCTATAACGCCCCTTAAGTCCCGCAACGCCACTTGGGGGCAATTTTCACGAAACCCATTTTGTAGCGTATCTCTACCCTATGAATAGGAATCTGCTTACTAAGTTTCAAGACTGTACGTCTAGTAACTTAAAAATCGGAATTTATAACGCCCCTTAAACCCCCCGCACCCGCAACACCCCTTGGGGTCAATTTTCCCAAAACCCATTTGGTAGCGGATATTTACTCCAGGAAAGAAACTTACCTACCAATTTTCAAGCAGGTAGGTGAAGTAGTTTAAAAACGGATATATTTATCTATTACGCCCCTTAATCCCCCGCAACGCCACTTAGAAGTCTGTTTTCACAAAACCCGTTTTGTAACTGATCATTATTCTACGAAAGGAATCTGTTTATATCAAATTTAAAGACAGTGCGTCAAATAGTTTAAAAATGGAAATAATTATCTATAACGCCCCCTAAGGCCCTGAAACGCCACTTGGGGGTCGATTTTCAGCAAACTCATTTTGTAACGGAAACTCTCTGTACTCTGTAAACATTTTGTACTCTCTGAAAGGAATCTGCTTACCCAATTTCAAGATTGTACATCAAGTAGTTTAAACATGGAAACAATTATTTTAACGCCCCTTAACCCCCCGTAACGCCCCTTGCGTTTCGAATTTCGGAAAATCCGTTCTTAGCTGAAGTCTATGAAATTTCTGATGTCTATGAAATTTCAAGTTTGTAGGTTGAATAGTTCCAGAGATATCGTGATTAGTCAGTCAGTCAGTGAGTGAGTCGCTTTTCTCCTTTATATATATATATTTGTTTGAATCGTTCTTCAGGGTTTGATAAATTTCACAGTTCCTCTCTTATTTTTTATCACAAGAAAGTTTAAAACACTGAAGCACTTTTATATATGGAGAAAAAAGTTTCTAACCAGAATCATCTTCAGCTTAAACAACAGTTCTCTATGGATAAAAAAAATACATGAAATGAGCTTTTTCCAAGGTGCAAAAAGGAAAAATCATGGTCTTACACATAATTGGTCAGCATGCTAGTAATAGATTCGTATTTCAAATTCTGAATTTTTGCATAACATAAAAATAAAATTAAAGAATCGTTAATCAATTCAACAAACAAAGTTTATCATCTTATCAAAAATAATATTTAACAGTTGTTTCTCAATTGAACTAAACATTACGAAAAAGAAACCCAGGGAAAATTTATTAATCTAGAATAAAAACTATTATCTTTTTAAACAATTCGAAACTTATTTCAAAACATTGAATAAATGTTTATTTTCAACAATAACCCAACAACTTTCTTATTGAAAATAATCAATTTATATTAAATTTGTTTTTATAAAAAATCCCAAGCGAATAAAAAATATAATTATTGGATACCAATTTATTTTTAAAATTCTACTAAAAGATTCGAATCTAATAATTCACTAAATTTAATTAGTTGAAAAAGTACAATAAAAACATCCGTGCTATTCATATGATATAAAATCAATTAAAATCCTCTTCAGAAATCTGATACAGATACGCCTAGAACCATATTAAAATTTCACGATAAAATGTCTGACTTTTGCCTTTTTATCTCTCAGATTTCTTTGACTCTGGGAAGGTTAATGCCATTATGAATACCTGAATTATATGTAGCCATTTTTTTAATAACGAAGAAAAGTATACGTTATTTTTCCTTAATAAAACCACAACATTTTCCCCCCAACTCAACAAACCTTAATTTGTTTCGTGTATCTTTTAGAACAATCATCCTCGTTTAGCGATAATTTATGACAACCTTTCTTGAAATTAAATTCGTGGAACATGAACTTCGGCGAAGTTGCCAGATCGCTGGTAAAAGAATAAGAACGAGAGATAAAAGATAATAGTCAGGCGCATGAAGCTACTTACTGTCTATGTACTGTTGCTGACTGCCGTTGTTATTCATGGCGGTGGTGGTCTTGTTATTGTTCTGAAGGGAAAAGTTTTCCCCTTGTTGAAAGAATTCGTTGAAGTCAGGCATGCATACAGACTCGTACAAGTTGCTTGGAACGTTCTCTAAGTTAGGATGCTCGTCTTTTTCCACATCTGAAAAACAGAAATAGAATAATGTGAAGAAGCAATTCAGCAAAATGGGAAACAGTATGCGTTTCATTTTATTTGTAACTGTAAATATTTTCGATAGATCAGCAATGATAGGACGTCTTCATATTAAGGGAGAAAATACCTTAAACGTAACAATTTTTTTAAAGCTATACCATCAAATAATATAAATAAAAATACATCCCTTTTTTAAAAAAATATTTCATACCATGTAAAAATAAACATAATTTGATTTGAAATACGCCAGAAAAATAAAAACAGACAAATTCATGGCCTTGATAATTAATGGAAGTTCATCAAATTAAGAATAAAAGTTTCTTCATTGAAAAAATTTCAGCAAAACGTATTAGTGTTTTCTAATTTCGAAATGTTTCCACAGCTCCAGTAAAGATTTTTTTTAAAAAAATAATTTTAACATTCTAAATTATTCAAATGGAACAAAGAGGTATTCAATGCAGTTTTCAAGATGCAAATAAGCTTTGAAACCTATAACTTCTCAAAATCAAAGTACCTAATTTTTTTTTTATAAAATCTAATGAAATATATTCTGATTATGGTACAAAAATTCCAAATTCAATTGTTTTTTTAAAGCTTACAGGAAGACTATACCATAATATAACAAAGAACAATTCTTGAAAAACTAAACAAAATTTTCGAACTGTAGCAGGATCTAATGCATACAACCTTGATATCAAATCCTATAAAACAATATCCGGCGTAATGGACGTTTCAGAAACATACAAACAACATCCCAGGATAGGTTAAAGGGGGGAACAATCAACTGACAATCGTCGTTCAATTGTCTTTCACATCCTTCCTAGCCCCGAAAAATGAATTGGAATGGAAGGAAGCCGAACGGGAATTGAAAAAGAATGTCGCTTTCATCCCATCCTATGTCCAGGGGAGGAAGGAAGAGGCGCTTAGTCAATACCGACAATGCTAAAATCCCTCTACATACAATATTCCGGCCTTTTTATAGACAAAATCTAAAAAAGGACGGCTTCCCGGACGGAATTTCCAGTAACAGGACGGTGGGCTTGCTGGACAAACCAATTTTTTACCATTCACCCAGCAGCTATCGACGACGAACACAAGAAGAAGGCTTTAAGAAGCATATCTTAAACGTGTTCCAGAAAGTATCATGGGAAGATTCTACAGATACCTCACTAAAAAAAGTCTATGGAACTCCTTGTGTGGTAATGTTTACAAGGGCGTCTCTCGAAATGGATATCTTCATTTGATGAACTTCCATAGCAGTTAATGCCTTCCTTGATACGCATTAACTACTGCAAAAATCCAGAGCAAAATTCGGAATACATTAACGCGGAGTGAAATAGCATCGACTATCTTCGATATTCAAGCTTGGAATTGTTGGCACAAATTCAATTATGGTAACAAAAAGTCTGCATAACGAATTCGGAAAATATCCCGTTGTTGTATCAGGTATTTTACAATAAATGTGCAAGCTCTATAGCTTTATATAAGAGATGAAAACGATTAATTAGTGAATATGTATTAATATCAATGTCATGTGAAATGCGAAAATCATTTCTAAGTGGTCATTGTAGTGCTAAAATCAGGTATTGTGCAATACAAGAAATTACAACCATCAAACTTAGTTTTTTTCTTATTAATATCGATTTTAAATTTATTCTGGATTAAGCAAGTCACAAAAGCTCAAAATTATATAAAAGCGTGGCTTTTCATATAGCAAAATGACAGGAATGTCACCATTTCAGTTTCACGAAGCCTGCAAGTGAACCAGTATTTCAAATCGAAAAAATTATTCAAAACTGATTTCTGTTTCGTCATTGCTTTTCACTCACTGGTACTGAAGTACGAGGAGAATTAGCAGTAACATTTTACAGGTAAGTGCGATTTTAATATTTTATAAATTACAATCAGGGAATTATTTATATGTACTAAAACATTCACGCTATAGATTTTGCACCAGTAATAAATTACCAAAAATAATCCCAAGATCTTAATAGAAAAATTAAGTCAAAAGTATGAAATGCAGCTTGAATTTAATGGTGATTTCAAATCAATTCGAACTATACTCGACAGTTGAAGATTCTTGGGATCTAGGAAGCAACTGGAAATCTATACTTACGAAATTCGGACGGTAGAATGTAAAATGTAAACAATGTGGTGTGTCTCTGTCTCGGGCGAAAAGGGATTGTACGAAGGCCGCGCGGGATGTCCAGCAGGTATCCCTTTCTCGACCAAAGGAATTACGGATGGATGAATCCACGTAACATACAGTGTATGTGTTTTTAGGGGTGTCACGGGTTGTTGGATGAATAGGGGAGGGAGGATCACCCATCTTTATATATAGAGCACAGAATATTAATTTATGGCAATAGCTTTTGGGTCTGAGTAGTAAATTTATTCTTATTCGATATTTTTTCTCCATAAAATGGTGCAAATATACAGTCTGTTTTTGTGGAGAAACACTTAAGTCTTTTTTTTTTTTCTTTTAGAGCAATAAATTTTTCGGTTTATGGTTCTTAAAACAATTTAGAAAGGAGGCAAAGATTCTCCTGAATATACGAGTATGTTCAAATACTTTATTAATACAGTAAAAAACGATTTTAAAAAAATTACATTTTATATATTTTTATATGTATTTGAGTTTGTAAAAGAGATTAAAGTCAGCAAAATGATAAAATACCGAAATATGATTTATTTAAATAATAATCACTTTAGGAACGTAATAAAATATATTGGAGTATTTCTTTTATTACTTGATACATTAAATTTGAAAAGATATTATAACAGATTGTTCCTTCGTTTATCATAGTTCTCAAATTAAAATTAATCTTTGAAAACTGAAGATTTTCTTGACTTTACAATTTTTGAAATAAAATCCTGAAATAAAAAAAAGCACTAATTTTTTTTTTTTAAATTAAATCTCTTATTCAATTATAGAAATTGTCACAATCTACGTATGATTTAAAACCGCTATCAGCTCTGAATCCCTAAAAAATACTTTGAAGCAAAACAATTTTTCCAAAATATTCTCAATGCCCCTTATCTCTCTTACGCCACATCTCCCAGTTTACTCAAATCACCTCTGTTTACCCAAAGTCACTACGATGTGATAAGAAACCACCTCTATCAGATAAAAAGGCTTCAAATTTTACAAGCCTTTCGATTTATCAGCGCGCCAAATGTGTGATTTAGGACAGGAAGCTTACAGGCATTTACCCCCGATACCATTTTTCCCAGGTGTTTTTCACTTCATCATAATTCACTGTCAAAAGGAATCAAAAGTCGAACCTATGTAAGTTAAAATTAGTTTCTCAACAATAGATGCATTCATCAATTAAGGTTACAGAGACGCATATTTCAAGGCTTTATTGTAGCGAACATTCTCGACTGTATTTACAAATATATATAGAAGCATATAACTTTTCAATTAGCCAGGGTAGAATTCGATTTAGGAATCCTAAATCAATACAATCGCGGTTATTAAATAAGAAGGAATTTTAGGTTTCTCACGTGCCGACGAAAAAAAGATGGAAGACATTTTTAATTTCAAAATGTTGTGTTTTCGTAAAAAAAAAAGTTTTACAAAAAAGTTTTTTAAAAAAATTCATAAAAAATTTAGTAAAAATCAAAATTATATATATATATAGCAATACATTTAACCCACTCATTTTTTTTCATTCTCATTTTATTAAAATTATTCTTTCAATAGAACATAAACACCATAACGGAGATTAAAACGTTTCTATAAATAATTTTTAGTTCTCTGTAATCTAATAAATGTTTTTAAAAAATGGATATTTTGATTTAGATCTGCACTAAAGTTCATTTTAATTATTTGTTACAGTTTGTGTAGCACGTGGCCGAGCTTTTTAAATATTTAACAAAAGGATACGGGAGTAGACGTACGGGACTTGGCAGGTGTTTTATGGCGTAAACTATTCATGTTAGCATTATTTTCTTCATTTGAAATGAAAGTCAATCTAGAAAATCTAACATGTATTACTGATTTATTATATCTCAGTGATTTTCAATACTCTGATAGACATTAATGCAAAATAAAGGAAACAAATACAAATTCCAACTTGAGTATGAAAAAAAAATAACGAAATCGTCTGACATGGCGTTAAGCCAACTCCATTGAATTGGGACATTAAAATAATCTGGTGTTGGTCCATGGGCCCAAGGTTTAGAATGCGGTGGTCGACACCATTTGCCTTGGACACACCATTTTCGTCATTTCCCGCCTTTTGTGTTGCCCAACATCCTCTGCATTGTCGGAGAGGTCGGGGGAGGGTGGATTGCCACCACCGGAATTCTTTTGGCGAGGGGCGGAAGTGGATTGGCCCATCAAAATCAGATCAGGCGGAAATGAACAGGTGGATTGAAAAGGTGCATCCTGTGCATTTAACCAGCTCACACATAAAAAGATACACATCTCAGTGGGAAATCTATACCTCGTGTGTTGGAGTTCGTTTGGGGTGGTATTTAGACCATACAGTGTTTTGGGGAGGAAACTATTAAATTCGGGATGGGAGAGCTAATTAAAAGAATTAAATTGGGAGGATGAATCCCAGAATAAAGTGGACGAAGTGAATGAAGTAAAACTGAACCATTTTGTAAGATTCTTTTTACCTAGAGAGAAAGGATGATTTGAAACAGGATTTACGTTGGATTGATCATTAAAACAAACAAAAGAAGTACGCGCTATTTTCTTAAAAGCAACATTTTGAGCATTACAGCGTTTTTTTACACATATTGCATTCATTCACAAAATGTTTTGAAGTTGTCAGTAAAAAACGGAAAGACTATCAGAATTAACGAGTTTTAGAATGATTTTTAAGATATTCTGACGAGTTTTACAGCGTTCTGTCATCACAATCACGACATTTTGTGAAAAGATATGATAAGTATGATGATACAATGACCTTCAATCAATATTTAGTTTTAAAACAATGGTTACCGATTGAAAGATGGAGTGTATTTGTATTTGCTTTCATGCCGATTAATTGACAGAGATTTCAGTCGATCGAGAATTTAGTAATGTTTGTATTGCTCATATAAAATATTGACTTGGTTTGGTATAAGCAGAATATGTATCAAAACAATCCAAGAAGAAAAATTGTCTTTTGTGTGGGGGGGGGGGATTCTCTTCATTGGAATCGTTTTCCCACCACTAAATTTATTACACCAACTGTTTCACACACTCATTCACGTTCACCAGACAACTCACCTTTTTGCAAGATGTCCAAGTGTTCGAAAAGGATGTCTCCCATGAAAGGCGGGAACCTGGCGAGGAAGGCTTCTTTGGACAAGGAGCACATTTCCTTGCCGGACATGTTTATGTCTGTAGTGGAGCCCGCGGATGGTAAACTGAATTCTCGTGTTGCCCAATCTAGCCAGTGGGTTACATCTGTTTCCTTCCACAAACGGGGATCTGTTAAAAAATATGGCGGCATGAATTCAATGGAACACACAAATTATAAATTGCGCAATATTAAACATATATTTGTTTAAATAATTGTTCATTTGAAGGTGAGGTCGCGTTTGTAAACGAGTGTATAAGGAACTCTGTTCACTACTCTTTAGTTACTGTACTTGCTATTACTACATCATACAGTTTACATGATAAGACCTAAAATACCTTATGAAAGAGCTACTTATATATAAAAATTAATATTTAAAAAATTGCGCTTGAAAGAAATTATTAACGTATTCTAGAAGAACAAAATCTCTTTCAACTTCTCAAATATCTTCTCTTTTCATGACGATTTTGTCACAAAACGATATAAAATAGTATTAACATTGTTTACAGTTTACAAAAATAAAGTATGGTTAAACTGGTTGGTAAAGTTATTATGTACTAAATTGTGTACAAGGTGATCATTTCCCTAGTTAAATTTTTCGAATGGCGGAATTAAAGGTAGAATAAAACTACAATGGTCACTTTAATGCGATTTCAAAAAATTTGTTTGATAGTTTGGTTTAGTTTGAATTGAATTCAAAGCTACATGGGTTATTTATTTAAATATCTGTTTGTTTTGAAGAACGTTAACCACTAGAGGGTCTAACCGCATGACTTATTTTTTCGATATGATTAAAAACCATATTGAACCATTATCGACTTATAAAATTTTATCAATATACGCGATTCGACACTTATTTTTAAACTTTCTAGTACTTTAAAGTCCGAGGTCAGATAAGTTTCACACACTTGATCGTAAAAGAGTTACTCGCTCTATCCACTCTTTTATTTCGCTTAAGATTATTAATAGAGATCATTTTATATTTCGTAATATTAACAAATCTCAATGCATTTTATATGTTATGGATATTGATACTGATCAATTTGAAGTTTTGATTTGTGACACACCACAACTACTATTTGAAGGTTTATGTTGCATTCCCCTGTCAACTTCTTTCAGCCCTATTCGTGATTTTCTTCAAATATTTTGACGAGAGACAGGGTTAAAAAGGGGAAGATTCGGTTCGACTTACCTTTTGGAATATTCCTCTGAGCCCTGTCCATTTCCCAACCTTTGAAACTGGCTCGCAGAGCTTGTGTCATCTTCTGGTTGGTTCCTGGTGTCAGGGGCGGAACCTGTGGCGGCAAATCTGCAAAGAAACAATCCATTAAAAACTGATTTCCGAATCTGTACCTCAAGAGACAAGATCAAATCATTCCTATCTTCAAAGTTTATTTCAACACATCTCCCTACTTCTCTTAGAGCTTGATATGCACAAAACAAATAATTGATCGGAACATACTTTAGGGGAACCGAGCTCTACTCGAATTTTCATTAAATTTCGAGTTGTTTTTTGGAATGCATGATCGAATGTCGGAGGATTCATGGCTCCCTATTCGGCTATCCATCAACGGATTTAATCTCTCCGCAAAGTGCAGAATTTCTTTCATTATAGAACGGGGGAAACATTATGTGGAACAGACTTTTTAAAAAAAAAAATTTCGTATGAAAGTGGGAAGAGATTTTTCTCTCAACATAGACCAAATTGTTTTTAAAGTGAAAAAAAAAAAATAGTATTGAAATTGGAGATAACGTGCCTAAATTAAAACAAAACTTCCACTGATTCCGAGTCTGAGTGCTTTCGGTAAAAGAATTGAAATTTAATATTATTCTTCCCTATCTTTGCTATTTGAAGAAACTTGCTTGATAATGGAAATACAAGCGAAAACTAAATAAGCTTTCTTATATTCCAAACGTATATGCTAGTATAAGATAGAACTTTTTCTTTTAAGAAATTATAATGGAAAAATAAAATTGTTCGCGTAGAAGTCCTAAATTTCGTTTTACCAATTGCTTGGGATCGAGATATTCTTAGAATTTGAAAAATGCAATACATTTCACTTGGCGTGTTATGAAATCTCTTGGTTGAATTGCTGCACTGATTTAATCGAAAAATAAATATATTTTTTTTAAAAAAAAGTCCCACCCCTTTTAAAAGTTTTTCGCAACCCACAGCACAGAAAATTGAAAAAGCAGCCGCTTAAACGTATCTACAATTTCATTGAAAACGGTTACAGAAAGAGGGAAAAAAAGGCGTAAATTTTTATTTATAAATACGAATGATCCTAACCCTGTTAAGACCCTAACCCCTGATTTTCAGAGACATACAAGAAAAAATAACATTATTCCGAAAAATTAAAAGAAAAATAATTTCAATAATAATAAATGTGAACGTGTTGAAAAACATTCTGTGAGTGGAGCTATATAATATACTTTTTAATCAATCAAAGTTATCAAAAAATGATTATAACATGAATTTTTAAGAATTGCGACGTTTGTGAAAATTAATGGTAGCGTGAGAGTTAAAAAAAAAATTTAATAAGTGATTTTTTTACGTAGCAGCTATTACTGTATTCACATCAAATAGAATTTATTCGTATTATGGATTTTTTTTCAATACTACAGAATTTGTTTTTTGTGAGGGAGGAGGTAACACAACCGATCTTCTTGGTGTTTTCAAACGGACTCTCCTTCCAATTCGTTGGGGGTGGGGCGCAGTGCCAGTTTATTTATTGGGCGCTTGGGGATAAGCTGAACTTAACCTGATTTTCTGGCTATAAATTTCGATCCGCCAATGCCAAGGGGACCTGTAGTTCTTATGCACGCAGGGTCCAAAATGAGCTTAACTGGTGGTGGTGAAGGGGGTAGGGTCGTTTCTGACACCCCGAATTACCCTTCGAATTCCGGCTTGCACGTGTGGAATCCAGCCGCTGTGTTTTTCAAGGCCATCGGTTGACGGGGCGATATCAGGTGAAAAGACCCTGCAGTATTTAGGGGTGCACGTGTGGATATGAACTGTGTAATGCTATTTGTATAAGAAAGCCAATTTTTCAACTGTCGGGGAGGAAAAACGTTATAGCATACACAAAAAGAGCTTGCTTAAAATTTAATTGAATTACTTTTATTTGAAAAAAATTGAGTAAATTCCAGTTTTTTCGCAGGTTAGCTAAAGGAATTTGTCCTCGACCTTTATGCGTTCCCGTGGCCGCCGTTGCCTAGTGGTCAAAGTCACGGACTTGTGGCTGGCTGGTCTTAAATTCGAGCCACTGAAAACCCGCCGTGCAGAGGAAGCTGCCGATACACGTTAAATTTGTCGAAGCTCGAATGTCCTCCTGTTGTCAATAGCCCTCATGCAGCTTCCTAGTGCGACGTTCTCGCTCGGAAGTCACACAAGTTCCTGTTCTAACACGAAGGGGTTGTTTTGAATATCGCTTCTGTGTCCACGACCATAGCACATTCGTTTACGATGGCGTCTACAATGAGCCGATAAACCACATGCACAGAGGAAAACCGCAACGTCTTCATTCATTAAGCTTCCATTCACAGTCCAATGGCGAGTGGTCCACACGCATCAGCTATGGCCTTGGAGTCGTGCCAAAAGTCACCCGCCCATTGGAATTTACAACGAGAGAAGAATGGAAAACATTCGCACCCATGCTTTCTCGAGCTTGTCGCAACTGCTCATGAATCGGTCGGTCAAATAGCAATCACAGGATAGAATATCTAGAAAGCTGTCTTGCATGAGAAAGTCAGCATATAGGTGGAGGGGTGGCCCTCCGCCTACTCGGTTGCGTTTCAATATGTTAAGTCAACCTTCCAATAGAATTTAATTTTTGCCCACCCAGATGGTAAGAGTGGCTAGTGATATTGGCTGATGTGCCGTAAGGTTCGAATCCCGGAGAAGGCATGAATGTTTTTGAACTGTGCGGTGTAGGGACATTATGGTGTTTAGAGCTGCGGATAACGACAGACGTAAAACTTGAGCCTTGCCACGAAGAATTTCGTAAGCCTCGATCTGACACCTTCAATCGGATGGCTTCAGAAACAACAACAAAATAAAATTTAATCAGACATCATTATTGGGTTCCTTGATCAGTACTTTATAAATTCAAAAAATAAATAAATAAAAGCAACAAAAAATGTAATACATAAAATATGTGATACAGGGAAACACCATTGTTGAATGTTTAACAATAACTTTCCAACACACACACACACACATATATATATATATATATATTCATGAAATGTTCAGGGACGTCTTAAGACTCTTTGAGGCCCTGGGCCTTTATACAAAAGTACTGAAAGTTTGAGATTTTTAAAAATAGAAAGTTGCATGGATTGTCAAATACTCGTTCAAAAAGTAATTCGAAACCAAATAAATGTGCTCTATCCACAATCTCACAAACCTAGGCACAAACCAGCTCGACTGATGGCCGCCTTTCGACTCAATGAGTTGAATGATTGTTTATGGCATTAGGACTAGGTCAAGACATGGACAAAGGTCATCACATTATAAAAGTCTTACCACTTTTGCCAGTTCACATGCAGCTTTAAATATCTAGTGGAATAATATTTGACCAGTAAAATTATCTGGATCAGGATCTCACTAAAACAGAGTCGGAATAAAACGAGGCCCCCACCGAGGGTGAGGCCCTGGGCCTATGCCTTA
Source organism: Trichonephila clavata (assembly GCA_019973975.1). NCBI lineage: Eukaryota > Metazoa > Arthropoda > Arachnida > Araneae > Nephilidae > Trichonephila > Trichonephila clavata. The sequence goes on along the minus strand of BMAO01027517.1, from coordinate 82,744 downwards.
AAACGTACCAGAAAATGTTTATCTTTCTCATGCTCTGAATTTTCGCATGTTTTGAATATATCAAATAAATTACATTTGTATGCGTTTTCTTAAAATTTTCATTCGAAATTTGAAAGATTTAGTAATTAGAAAGAACACACAAATGCCGTTTGAATACTATCACCCTTACTGTGAGTGAGGATTCACTATTCGTCTTTAGAAATCTGAATTTGAGAATTTTTTTTTACGAGAGTATTTATTAACGTTGCACCATACCGTAACACGAGAAATATTGGCGACGAGCCTCTGTCTAGTGACGAGGACGACACCTGCGCTAGCGCCACATTCTAGAAATTATTACATCATGTTAAATTGCCTCAGAGCCCCGATAGATTTAACGTGCAGCAACCCCTCAATACAGGTCTCAGGTGGCACAAGGGCTGGAACTCGCCTGTCACGAATCCCTAGGCTACACAAACTAGAATCCCAATCTATGTACCATAAAATTTCCTACTGCTTATTTTTTTTTAGGTTGGAACTGAACATTTATTTCTTCCTGCCTACGTCATCAAAAACTGAAATCATGAACTACGAACATTAATGAGGACACACAACTTTTGTTCCATCCATTCACCAAAAATAAAACGAAAATGAAAATAAATTCGATAATTTCGGAACGATACAACATATTTAGAGCACTTGGCCTGAACAATTAATTTCGATTCCTCCGGCCATCCCACTTTTTAGGTCAGCAGGATGCGAAAAGGTGAGGGACCGCGCGCCAAGTCCCCAGCAAATGATCAAAAGAGAGGTACTAACCCCCTTCTCAAAATCCCTTCTTCCACTCTCGACACCGATTGTTACCTGACACACACATGCAACGAACCTATTGACAGGTAAAAATGTAATAATTATTATGCAGAAACTTCCATGTATATATCTTTCAAAAAACACACGTCACTGCATCCGAAATTTTGGATTATCCCAATTCTCCATTAATAATTCTTTAGAAATCAACATTTAGGTACTGAAGGTTGACTGACTGCTAATTCATACCGGAATCAAAAACTACGTGAAAGCAGATGAAGAGAGGCAAGTTAAAAAAGGATTTCCACAAACATTAATTTTTGATCAAAAGACACAAGGACAATCAATATTTTAAAGTACTTTTTTACAGCTTAATTATGACAATAGAAATAATAATCTAACTTTATCGCCAAATTCCTGATAATAATAGGCAACATAACTTTAAAAAAAGAGAGAGAGAGAAAAACACGATGGCAAAATTTTTTCGAAGCATTTCGTACTTTAATTATTCTTTTTTAAGTGTATTATGCAAAACAATTGTAAAAATTCAAAACAAAAAAATTATGTAACAGAAAATTTTCTCAAAGTAATTTTTTAATGCAATTTTTTTTCCTGCTCTTAGAACAGATGAATTTCCTTTCCTTCGCTACTTGACTCTGAGTGAGAGTTTAATGAACGTTATATACGCTATAAAGAAAAATGAGGGCTATTGGCGACGGACTATAGTCAAGTGATAAGGACGACAACTGAGCTGGCCCCTCACCCTCCAAGCTTCCACACTACGTCAATATAAGGACTTGGAGCCTCGACAGATTCAACGTGCATCAGCGCCTCTGCACGGAAGGTCTTCAGTGACACTAGGACCACAGCTTACGACACGCAGGCCACAAATCCGTGAGTGAGTGAATATTAACGCCGCAATGTTCAGCTACACGAGGACTTTTGACGACGGACCTTGTAAATTTAAACCATGGTCAAATGACGCGGACGACACCTGAGCTGGTACTTCCCTCTTCTAACTATTATACCTCATCAAAGGGAGGACATTTGAGCTCTCGACAGATTTAACGTGCATTGCTTCCCTACAGGGCGGGTCTTTAGTGGTATTGGGCTCGAAGCCATGCCTGCCATGATCCGATACCTTGACCACTCGGCTACCGCAGCCCCAAATCCGTGACTGTAACTACTAGGCTACCAAGGCCACCTCGATTGGATTAAGATTCGTGTTTATGCATCTAGCGATGTGATCATGGTCACGAACTCGTGACCGGCATTGCTTTTGACGAGTCGAGGTGGCATTAAAGACTCGCCGTGTATATGTACTGTTGCAAGCTAAATCTGCCGAGGCTCTTGAAAGTGGGTTGCTGGCTCAGATGTCGCTCTCGTCACTTAACCATGGCTCAAAATAACGAAATCCATTGTTAATAGCTCTCGTATCACCTCGGAGTACGACGCTAATAAGCCTTCAATGATTCAACGTGTTATTTATAAATATAATACTTTATAAGAGACGAATGTTCACTGAGCTCCCACTCCACAAATAAGGCGTACTGAAGTCACAATTTATTGTACAAGTAACTATAATAAAATTAAGTAATACTCTAACGAGTAATACTCTCCAGTACCCGCTTCATAAGGTCCAGATTGCGAGTTTAACCCCGATTGGAGTCGATAGATTTTCTGGATATAAAAATCGTAGACACGCATGTCATATGATTATATGGCATGTAAAAGATCCCTAGAGTATCAATTTATGTGGCTCTGGTACTCTCGGCAAAATTAAATCATGGCAATATTTAGCATCCGACGAGAGCTTGAATTGAAAATTAATCCAGGCGTCCAAATTGGGTAGCGAGGCTTCTACTAGATGGTGCCACTATGAAATGGCTCTCACATTTGGGGACTTGTCCTGTTTGCAAAGGCTAAGTTGCTGAAATGTAGCCCATTGAGGGGGGGGGGCTATAATAATTAGTATTATTATAATTCTTAAAAAACGAAAATGTTGAATATAAAAAAAACATTTGTTACAATGAAATTCACACAATCTAGTTCATGTACATCTGGCGGGATGGGGGGGGGGGTCCGAAACCCGATTAAAATTGGTCCCAACGCGCATCCTCTGCAAAAACAAACGACCCATTAAAAGCAGTGGGAAAAAAAAACTTTATTAACTTGTTTGTGGAGACGCCACAAAAGCGAACAACTCGTCACGCGCTTATCTTGTTATTTTATTTCGTCGTCACACAACCGTGAGAATCTGAGTTTTTGATATTTATAAGGGGTAATTAAAAAGAGCTAAAGATCTGGTTTGAGAACCGCCGTAAGGCATCGTCAACACTTTCCCGCCAAAGGGCATAAAGGAAGAAGGTAGCATTCATTGATGAAAAAGGAAGAATGACCACTTCGACTTGATCGAGATTCATTGAGTAAAAAGTAATACGACTTTGAAGTCAAGAACTGGATTATTTTAAGTTGTTTTGACTCATTCTCAAGGCAATCTTCCCTTAATGTAAAAGAATAGGATCCGAATTCGAAATATTTTTTCAGATATTCAACATTAATATTATATTTTGGATTCGCTATCCTATAGAGCACATATTTTATCAGTTCTATAAATAATCGATTTTTTTTTCTTGTATAAAACACGTTTTATGATGGATTGAAATGCTAATTAAGCTACCTTTTCACAAGGTAAATGGAAAATAAAATATTTATGAAATATATTAAATTTTTTAAAACGCAATAATATAAATAGAAATATCAATTATACAACGTTGCAAATATTAATACTATGGTCGATACATTTAGGGAAGAAAGGATCCATGACTTTGGACCAACATTTTTTTTTAGGTATAAAATTCTTAATATCAATAATTGGCGCATTGAAGGTGAATGTATCAAGTCACGTCTTTGAAATTTAAGGACACTTCTTCAACACGCGGTTTCCAACACAAAATGAAATTTGACTTTTGTACCTTAAATTACAGTAGGGCGAAATATGAAATCACAATACAATGCTGAAACAATTTGCTTTCTGAAAAGGTCTTCCGAGTTAAAGTCCCATTTTTTTTAACACTGCGTAAAAAATGCCAAAATTCAGTCTTCATATTGATGAGGTGTGCAATTTTAGAGAGTGGGATGCCAGCTCAAGCGTCGTTCTCGTCATTTGACTCTGGTTTAGAACTACCAGGTTCGTCACCTTCAAGCAGCTTCAGCTGTTAGTAAACTATAAATATATCGGCCCATCCGACGCTGACTGCTGTGCCGTAGGGCCTGGGTTCGAATCCGGGAGAAGACATGGATGTTTGTAAATGTATAATGCCTTCGCGGCATCGGGGTACTCTAAATAGCCATTGAGCCGCAAGTCCTCTCGTGTGGTTGGTGGAAGGGAAAGAGAGGTGGGAAACCTCTGACCACTCCCAGGGTGCTCTCCCTCAAAATTGAGGTGGAGCCGAACCAAATCGTACTGTCACCTGCATGGTGCTCAAAGCTACGGCTAACGACAGGTATAAAATGTACCCCGATGCCATGATGAATTTCGTGGGCCTCGATCTGACTATGTCAGACAGGTGGCATTAATAACAACTGCAACAAATACATCGGAATTAAGATCTTTCAATTCGTTTTCCTAAAAATAGTTCTTAAAAGTTTTATATGACCGCGTGAAACTTTATGAGAATTCCAGTTTTATATACAGCTGACCCTTATAATATATAAAAACTGTTATAAATAGGCGATTTAAAAAAGATTACTCTGTCAATTGGGCATTCGACAAAATTATCTAAACATGCGCACATACATAGAAACACAAAGTAATGATCGTCAAATTGAGTCAAAATACTTCTGTAATGTGTTCACATTCTCAAAAAAGAGTCAATGGATTGGTCACCAGTTAAATTTTTTTTTAAACCAACCTTTGCAGTTGCAAGGTATTTTTTCGTCACCGAATTGAATACCACGGATCCACAAATTATACAAGTCATTTTTTTTTATATTAATTCATTGATATTAAGTGGAAGTTTACGTCGACGCAAAACCTGTCTCCCAATATTATTTGAGGTGCATATAATTAATGAACGAACACTATGTTAACACGAAAAAGACAAAAGATATTTATCCCTCGTAAGAATCTCAAACATATTCTCGGTGATAAATGTCGAAAATGTAAACAGGCGATCGAAAATGGATCCACTTGTATACAAAGTTTCAGATAGTTTACGTGGCCCACAGGTTCAGGAACCCATAGAAAGGAAAGTTTTATGGTGAACGAACTTTTCTAAACAGACGATCCAACGAATGTCGATGAAAGGTTTGAAACACGAATAGTTTTCATCGCTATCATAAAAAGACTCCACATTCCCTTTAAACAATTAAAAACAGAGTGGGGGTGTACACGAATTACTAGCCCTTGACAGTTAAAAACCGCGTGTTTGAAATAATACAGGAAAAATGAACCACACAGATAGTTGAGGGGTGTTTACATTTCGCTCATGTGCCATCTCCTTGAAAATTTAGGAGCTGATCAACTGCACTTCGCCATAAACTTGTTAACGCTATTTTTTCTTCTTTTTTTTTAACAAAAAACTTTTTAGTAGGAGTGAATAAAAGGAACTACTAAGTGTGGGTGCGCAAAAATGGAGTGGGAAACGTCTTTCTGATGCATGATTATTCCAGAATGTGCTTTCGGGGATAGAGTTCTTTCAAATGAAAATGATACAATTAAATGTGTATTGCCATTAACTTCTTACCCAAAAATGCTTGAATTAATTGCTTATCTATCATGGACTCCTGAAAAATAAGTTCCCAATAGTGAGCGTTAAAATAAATTATAAAACAATCAAATTACTAGAAATTGTTAGAATCTATATTTTAAATATAAGATGCTTCTCCAATTCTTTTGGGGATTTTAAAACGCTATTATAGAAACCAAAAAACGGTTGTTTTTTTCTTTTTCATTTCCACCTTCAACTCTTTTAGACTGTCCGTTAAAAAAATCAATTCAATTATTTTCTTTTGAATTTTTTATCTTTTTTATATAATTAAATTTTCGAGCCACATTAAACAAATAAATTTCTCGTGTTTCTATTTTCAGATCAATTTCCACGCAGGCCAAATGAGATTCCAGCGAAAAACTGGTTCTAAAAAATCGTCTGACACCGCGCGACCCCGAGGGAGAAGGAGAGGGAGAGAACAATCAAGAGAACCTATCATCATCGTTTGAGGAAGAAAATCTTGTTGTCATGCGTTTCAAAAATGCGTTTCCATGTTCTTTCTCCTCTTTCGTTCTTCCCACAGATGTCGAAGAAATGAAATTAGATTTATGCATTGTTTAAAATTTTCGGAAAAACATATTTTTCCAAATGTGCAACACTGGGAAATCAAAAAATTTTGGGAATTTTTATTTTGCCCTATCTGTTATTTATCAGCAACTTCATATTAGTTGTGCATGTAAACAATCAATAAAGTCCATTCATATGAGGAAAAGTAAGAAAAGAAACAAGCAAAGCACGTAAAGATTTATTTATTTAATTTCTCAGTTGACTGCGGAATAATAAAAATTAAATAAAATCTACAGGATTTCTTACGAAACATTTGCTTCACAGCACTAGAATACAAAACTAATGAACTGAAAAAAGTAAATTAACTTAATAAAACCTAATTTTTCTCGATAGCGCGCAGATAGGTAATTAATTTTCGAAGAATTGGGAATTAGTATGCTTCCCAATTTTCATTGTGTTTCACGCGCGTTGCTATTATGCATTTTTTTTCTTGTACATTAGAACGAGTAAAAAAAGTGGGATTAAAAAGAAAATGATTCGCGTGATTTATTCAAAGACTACCAGCATTTTGATGTATGTGAATCATTCTTTAATTTTTTTTTTAAATTTAAGTTTCACTTCATTACTTTTGTTTTCATTGAATTCTTTTTAGTATGAATTTAATAGCTGTACTATCCACAGGTTTCCAAAGTGGTTCCTAAGGAGTTAGAGACACAAGGACCCTTGGAGGTGACTGCTGAGGGGGTGCATGGATAACTTTTAGGGCTTCGTGAAAGGTTCGATATAAAGTAATAATGGGAAAGGTTCACAAATATTTTAAAGATAAAATAAATTAGTTTTGTTTTTACGCGTTTAAAATTTTTTAGAATAACACACTATAGAAAGGCACATTAAGTACGAGAAATAGCAAGAGTCGCAAGGTAGAAGTCAGGCCGAACGCAGGTGTAGCCATTTATGAGGTTTAAATAGGAACTGAATCACACGCCGTTTTTAGCAATAACTTTTCTAAAATACGGCATTATAAAGCTTAGTGTTAAGATAAAGCACATACGTAGGTATTTTTTTAAACACAATTGGTATATATCTTGTATATGAATTTATTAACTAAGTTATTTTGTTATAAAGTAATTTTACTGTATAATTCTTATCAATATCAATTTCATTTATTATTTTCAGGACATCAATGTTGAATGTGTAATGTGTTTTTTTTTCTTTATTATGCATTGAAATAGTTATTTCAATTGGGTCATGGTCTATAAAAAGGGGTCCATAGGCGCAGTAAGTATGGGAATCACTGTACCAATACAAACAATTCAATCTTTCCGTTCTTGACTTTCAACTAGTAGAAAAATAACGAATAGAAAAATTCAGGATATAACTGAACTAATCTTTTGACAAAAAGAATGTAACTAATGTGTTAGAATGTCCACATCACACCAACCTCTGTACAATAAACCTTACACACATTCATGGATTAGAAGAAAAATTCATCAGTCTTGATAAAAAGTGAAATACTAGCAAACAAAAAAAATAATCTATTTTTGAGAGAAAAAATTTTAAACAATTCTTTAACTATCAACAAAACTCAAATGACAGAATAAAGTGATCCAATTAGGAAGAATATGGCATCTATTTAAATTTTAACAAGAAAAAAATATTATACTGAACATTTCGACAATGATGAATGAGTGAGTGTGTGAATGAATATTAACATCGCACTGTTCAGCTACACGAAGGCTTTTGGAGACGGACCTCCTAATTTTGAACCATGGTCAAGTGACGACAGGCACCACCCCTCTTCTAACTTCCACATCACACCAACGGGAGGACGTTTGAGCTCTAGACAGATTTAACGTACATTAACGTACACGGCGGGTCTTTAGTGGCACTGGGATCGAACTCGTGACAAGCCAGTCACGATCCGATACATAGACCACTCGGCTACCGCGACCTCGACAATGATGGAAAGTATTCTCTTAAAAAAATTAGAAGTTCAAGAATTATATATTTTTTTTACATTGATAACATCTACAGTAAATTATAAAATGAAAAACGAAGATCAAGATGCAAGATAAAATTAATTGATTTGGTCCCGACAACTACAAGGAATACAAAATAAGAGGTAATGATTAATTATCCACTTGGAATCACATTTGTCAAGTACAATCAATTATTTAAAATCATTAAGTCGTGTTAAATCAAAAACTACAAAAAACCGAACAAGACTTGTTCTAACAACAAAGAACACACGTGATATATTTAGAATTCAAATAACATAAGAATAAAATTGTTAAAAGATAACGCCCGGAGGACAACTCTCAGAAGGGCGCCTAGGATAATAAAATCTACAGGGGAAAAAAATATATATTTCGTCTGTGCGAAATGTGTGAGAAGATAGGAAGGCAGGTAAGGGCAAATGAAGAAAAAAAAATTCATATAAAAAAAAGAAATAAGAAAAAGAAGGGATCTTTCGGGAAAAGAAACGACTCACACCTGTTTTCCCAGGCTCCCTCACGCGATCTCGAAAGTCGACCAATCACGGCTCGGGCGAGGAGGGGAGGGAAAAGAAAGAAGTTGTGCTACAACTGTGGTGAATGAAAGTGTGTGTATGTATGAGCGCGTGTGTGGAAGCTAACGTAATGAATGAATGGATGGAGTACGTTTCTTTACCTGCCCAAGGCTGTACTATGAGAGAATTTTATGAATGAACCGGCTTCGAAATGTAGGTGTACACTCCGATTTCGGGGTCACACGCGAAGGGGGGGGGGGCGAGAAGGAAAATTCGGACTCTGCCAGCCGTGAGAAAAAAACGCCACGACAAGGTCATTTTCGGGTATCTTTATCTCCAAGGGCATAATTATTTTGAGTTCGCACGTGAGAGTTTAGTTTTTGTTTTGTGGATATCACATTCTTCAAGAAAGAGAAAAAGTATTCAATCGAATGTTTGTTTTTAGTACGTGGAAGTCGGAATTTTCTTGAAGGTTTACCGTGAGATATATTCCTTTTCCCACAGTGGTTGCATTCTTACAGAATTTGTACTAGAAGGCTTCGAATTTTATTCATACTTCATTTCTTTGAAGAGAATATTCCTTGCTAACTTGTGTATTTTAACAATGACAATGTGTGAACACACATTTTTAGGCAATAAAAATTATTGCAGTTTTCAGTAATTATAGCCGCATTTCAGTAATTTTCTTAACTACATTGGTGTTAATTTAAATTACTTCTTAAATTAAGGATTTAATTAAAAATTAAAGCTACTATTTCGTGTGAAATCAGTTCAGAATACATTTTTCGACAAAAAAAAATTCCTCCTACTAATTCATGAAATTTTGCAATTCACGTCCCCCCCCCCTTTTTTTTGTTGAATCTTTACAATTTTAAAAACGTTATCTAAATACTACATTTTTATCTTAAAAATGTCAAAAGTATTATTACCTCACGTACTAAAATGTTTTCTCCCGACAACACAGCTTCATCATTTCCTTTTTTAAAATGCTAAAATCTAAATCTGCCCGGATATATCCTCTTTTTTTAGAATCACTTCGTTTTTCATTACACTTGACGTAAAAACACTGCACAAAACATCTTTGCACTCCAAACAATTCTGATTTCATCCGAACATCTGGCAACACAAAACGCTGTTCTAAATTCGAACTATCTCGAGACCTCCACGTGCGTCATTCATTCTAAAATTCCATCGTCGCGGCGAGCGACACATACTTTAAAAAAAGTAAAGCACGATGAAGGACAATAGCCCACTTCGAATTAAATAAAGGGGGGGGGGGGGCAAATAGAAAGACCCACTACAGATGCTATATCACAAACCAAAACCTTTTAGAAAAAAAAATGTCCCAAACGCCTTTGCATCCCAAGGACGATTCGAACAAACAAAACAAAAAAGGTTTTTTTTTTCCTTTTTTTTCTCCCCGTAATTCTACACCACACGCCGAACACAAAAGCGAAGAAGAATTAGCAATTTCGGATTAAATGTTCTGCTTGGAATGCGCGGAGCGAATGGTTTGAGGTCTATTAGTTAGGCAAGACACGAGATATGGTTACAGAATTGACCTTCAAATGAACCCAGAGCACGCGAGTAACCCTAGAACCCTTGTTCATTACCTCGCCAGCTGTTGTAATTTATCATCGCGCGCATGTGGCGACCATTAAACATCGCCAATAAATTTAATTGCCTTACCAACATGGCGGTGAAGAATGGCATTATTGTAGCATTCCGACACTTGGGAAAGATGCCAAAGGGAGAGATTTAAACAAAATAAAATTACAGGAAAACTGATTCGTCCCAAGTGAAATGCGTGTGTTACACAGAAATAGTGCAATAAATTACACTCAAATTCAATCCATTCGAGCTAAAAAGCAACTCAACAAGTACATTTTAAAATTTTTAATTAATTTTCCTCTATGTTTGACAAGTATGACACACTTTGATATACTTTCAGCAACAACTTAGTAGAGGAGAAAAAGATGTAAATTTTCGTCTTTCGAATGATACTTTTAGTAAATTCGTAAGCGTAACCACTAGGCTACCGAGGCCGCAGTACTACTCAGAATATGATCCGAGAAATAGTCTTGCGCTTATTTTTTTTATACTATTATGAATTTAACTTTCACAAATCATCGTTAAACTAACTTAAAAATAGTGAAATTGAGAGATCCAATAAGACTTCTTTAAATCATTTAACCTAAACTTGAAACATATTTTTAGAAGAAAAAACATCCCAATTTTCAAAGGAATAAGCGACTATGTAATGCATGTTTCATAATGCATTTGTATTATAACACTGAGTACACGATTACGGGATTTTTTAATATTGTGCACATAACATATGCAACTATTCTTCTTCAATTGAGTAAAATCTAAATACACAATTAGCAGTAAATGAAAGGTGACAAAGAGGGGGAAAAAACATGAAAAGGATAATAAAATACACAGAAGTCGAAATGTACATTAAAGTTAAACTTAGTGTAATGTTAAAAAATACAGGACCCAAACACTTTTTTTTCTTCATAGCCAAAAAAAGAACGCATTCTTCTTCAGTTTTCAAATTCTTTTTCAGTTTTTTCTTTCTTCTTCAGTTTCTCTGATGTATCAACGATTAAATGAACAAACCGTCCGGCTTACAAATTCAAGACCTGATTACAAGAAATTGCGTACGCTAATGGACAGAGTCCTCCCCCTTGGTGAGTCATCAAGTTCATTATCCCCGATTACTTTAATTTATAAAAATGTCGTGTAAGGAAATGGCTTCTTACACCGGTTGACAAAATAAGGCTGCGTAACCCTAACTGGCATTGAAACTATAATTTCCCTACATACTCAAGAAACAATTCGTCAAGAGCTTTGATAATTGAAGTTAGCTCAAGGTGCACAGGCGAAGTCTCATATAATTTGTATACTCTTGTTGGGAGTGGACATATTTATGGAAACAATTTCTGAAAAATAAATTTAACGTATCATGTAGAGATGAAACACGTTATATCTGCATCTGCAGCGGCTCAAAATCCTCACGTCAGCGTGCTGTGGAAATTTTGAGAGTGCGGTACCAGTACTTATCTCTCGTCTGTGGTTCAAAATGACGAAATCCACCGGCAGTAGTTTTAGTAATGCGACGCCTATAGTACATAATCAAATCTACTTAAATTTTGGCAGGTTTTTCAGTAGCAAAAGCGAGCAGGGGTGTTTCTCCGACGGACACGGAAAAAGAAGAGAAAAGGAGCAGGGTACATTTTTTATGCAATAGATGCCCTTTCTAAGCACGCAAAACAAAGTGCAATTGACTTTGGAATATCAAAACCCTTGTCAAGTAACAACTCGGACATCCTTTTCCATATTCAGTGATAACATAGAAATCTAACAAACTTCAAGTACATTAATTCATCTAACACGACGGTTATGCCCTCCCGTCGACCAACTAGCTGCCCGACCCTCAAGGTTTATACGAGCATCATTATGAAAAAATGTCGTGTCTATATTTATTAACTGCGCATTAATTGTTTCGGTCACCTGAGATCAACATTACGCATAAGATAGTTTATGGGGATAAAAAAACCAAGTAAAAAGGTATGAATTTTCCGAAGGAGTAAAAATCTTCTATTTCCTTCACTTGCAATGTATTCACTTCGACAAATACTCGTAAAAGTAGAGGTAAAAATCCCCCCTCTATCGGAGTAATGGGAACACTTAAAAACAAACAATAAAACAATGAACCCACGAGGAATAAGCAAGACAAATGGGCGCATTTACTATTCTAATATTGGTGGAAGAGACATAAGTAAACGAAACACGTCGTTTTGGCGGTAAACAACAGAGCCCACCCACACTGAATGACTTGCAAGCTGCAAAAAGGTCATTGTTTGTGTATACAGAGCGACATTCATTTTTTTAGGATGTATGGTTTCGGTAAATCTGGATTTAAAGAAAGATTATGTTTAAAGCTAATGTTCAATGTGTTGGTTGTAAAAGTCTAAAGTGAGACGAAAAATACTATATACTAGTGATAAGATAAAAACTACAAATAAAATAAAATAAAATACGCACACAAAAGCAAATATAAATCTTGGAGAAGTCTTATCTGAATAATTGATTTTAAGTAAAGGGTTGAGGGGAGTAATTGTTGATTTACTTTTGATTTGCCGATTTATTCGCGTCAATCAGTATTTTGAATATCATACAAGAAATTCAATGTGCCGCGCACAAAATCAATGAAATAGTTCAATAAAATTGAGGCACAGAAGCCTCTATTAGAGTGAGAACATTCACTAACACAGGAAACAACAATGGTATTTTCATCTGGCCCTAAAAATGCACAAGATTGCATTATAGTTTTTTTTTTAATAGTTTTGAATTTCTCTTAATCTAAATCATCCTATATAAAGGTATAGAAAAACTATCACAATTTTAATGCTTGAAAAATTTTTATGCCATTTTTTAAAATTAATTAATCAATTCCAAAACTTTATACAAAACGTAACTCAGTTCAGTTTCATTCCGTAAATTCTCAGTTCAGTAAGGTTTCTTTAAGCCTGCTATAACTGTTAATACCGTTTTCGTTAAAATAACCGACGATGTGGCGTGAATTTCGCGTTTACAAGTGTAAAAATTCCATGTTAAATCTACGTATTAATTTGTTGAAGATAAGTTATATAATTTTTTTTATTTGAGTCCGCGATATTCAAAAATCTCAATAATTTTCGTTAAAACAATTAATCCGTATACTACACTTTTTTCTTTAAAAAAAAAAGTGGCATTTAAAGTTATGAAACCTTCATAGCAAAAACTCAATAATACGAGCTAGTTTAATAAATTTAATACTGTTTGAGTTTTAGATAATTTTCTTTTTCTGAGCAAACTAATGAAAAAATGGGTCCATTTTAAAAAAATTTGAAAGAAATGTTACTTTTTTAAGAAAACAAAATTGAACCAGACAAATGACTGTTATTGAAAACAAAAAATTTCGTAAATATAAATGTACGGCTCTCACAATCAAAAATATTTAAAATATATAAGTTTAATTTGTCTTAAATTTTTCAAACCCCGGTTTACTACAGAGGAAATAAATGTCTCAATGCTAAATAATACTTTAAATAATGTGGTTTAATCAATTATTTAAATATATATATTACACAGGTTCGACACATGATTCCTATTTGGAGTTTATTTAACTACACCTATTTTCCCAATTTAGAATTATAGTACAAAAAGTAAAAAAGTGACAGATATTTAAAAAAATCCAAACATTCTTACCTTTGGGTGGTTTAGGCGCAATAAGCTTGGGTTTGGGCGCCAGCATCATTTTGTTAATTCAAGTATCACAGGGAGATTGGAAAAAATTGCTTTCACTTTCTTTGAAGTAAAAATCGAAGAGTATGAACCAATTTAATAATACTGAGACTTTTTGATCATAGAGGGGGGGGGATTCGAAAATACAGAAAACACTGCTATTTCTCATACACAAGACTAGAAACAATTCCTGCCGAAAAGAATCATTTAATAAATAATAAATATATACTATAATTTAAAAATAATAATACTTTGCTCTTAAGTACGATGTGACTAGCAAACTACAATTAGAGAACTACGTTACTGTCCTAAACACTCATTCTTATACATTCGATTCTGAAAGTTTGCAAATTATACTCCACAAAACCACACGAGGTCCGATCGAAAACGAAAGGGGTTTTTCAGCCCATCTGGTTATCAATAATAAAACAGTCGATTTCTACCGTCAAGATGTCAGATGGTTTCGCACTCAGACATCGTTTAGATGATCCGACCTCGTTTCCCGCAAGGATTCGTTCGAAAACAAAGAAACAATTCCAGTTTCAGCAAGACCTTTCGAATCACCACACGAAGAAAAAAAAACACGCTTATTGAAACAAAAATAAACACGGGGCCTAATCTTCGCAGACCTAGAACTCCACTTGTGCCCGAGGCGGCATCTTCAAAAAACGTTCGAAAAAGTTCCCTTTTTCTTGACAGAACATCCCGAACGATTCTGCGCAGAAGATCGTTTATGAATGAAGTGACGGAAAGGAGAGCCAACTTGTCGCTCGCTCTTCCCTCCCCTCCCAACTTTTCATTCTCAGGGGAAGATAAGAGGGGGGAAGCAGTGTGATGTTACGCTCTGAGAAGACGCGTTGAGGGGAGGGGGATAACTAATACTAGAAAGGGGGTTCTTTGGGGTTGTCGAGGGGTGCCCGCTTCGGTGGTTTGCGTGAGAACTGCAGGTACTTTTCTCTTGAGCGGAAATGGGAAACGGTTAGGAACAGCCGTTCTCCACAAAGCGTTTTTTAATAGGCGAGATACGAAACCGTGGGCTGTGTGACTTGAACGCTACTTAAGACGCCCGCTATGCGATACTCCAATTGTTAGGGGAAGAAAATATGAAACACGCTTGAACTAATCATGAAGGGAAGACGAATCAGAACGCTGAGATTCATCGCAGATTCAATACAGTGCACATCACTTTTGTAACCCTCAACAATAGTATCGATGCACTGTAAAGTTATTACATCTGAAATCTCTCTCTTTTTTTCTTTTTTGAAACAGATGAAGTTCCTTTTTCATTGTCGCAGCAAAAAGCAAACAACTTTTTTGATATGACTGGGGGTCCCTTTTGAGTAAGAAGTCTCTTATAAAATCCCAAAATTTTTTTTCAGATATGTGGTACCCCATTCTCATACTTTTCACGTTGCCTCAACGCGAGCACTTTGAGCCTTGACAGACATAGCGAGTACCGGTCCCTTTGAAAGATGTATCGTTAGGGGCAAATCAGAACTCAAACCATTCGGCTACCGCAGACACACTGCTTCAATAGAATTTCTGGCGTAAAACTGTCAAGCACACAAACAGAACAATTTGCCCAGATATTCTGCAGTATGTATATGTTGAAGAAATTTCAAAATTTGTGTGTGTGTGTATTTTAGTGTACAGAAATATGCATTTTTAATACAATATTTCTGAATGTGTTTCAACGGAAAGAATCTGAGTTAAAAGAAATACTTTTAAAAAATGACTATGTTCATAACATAGAAAAATAAAAAGTCATAAAAATTGCAAAGTCACCAAAAGTCATATTCAAAATTGCATTTTATGTTAAAACACTACTATTCAAACACTCAGGTGTCCATTACTAAAGTAAGAAACACTCACGGTTTAACACTGCTACTTTAAAATCTCGAAATTTTCCATCATTCAATGGCAACAATGGTATGGCGAGAAACCATGGCATTTTATTCACCTTATAATTCCAGTTATATCCAAATTTCCTCAAGGCGAGGAGGGGAATTCAATTATCTGACGAAGTTTACATTTTTTTTTTAAAAATGGGTATTATATAGTCCCATACATATAGCCATAAAATCTCAACCCCCCCCCCTCTCCACCCTTTTGCAGTTTCCTGCACACAAAAAAACAAACATGTGATGCATATATACATTAGAAATCAAAGTACTCGAAAGGCAATGCAATCATTGGGAAGAAAGGTACAGAAGAACGGAAACCTGCCACCTCACTTTCAGTAGGCCTGCACCGAGTGCATACCTTCACACACAACCACCCTTCTAGAGCCCGCTGTTCCCTTTTCAGCTGTTTCCGTCCCCAGAAAAAAAATTGGTAGTAGGAGCTGTTTTCTAAAAACGACCTCTACCTCAGAAGCAAAAGGCATTCTCATGTGACGTCACATGTACGCGGGCATCCCCCGAAAATCTCGTTCCATTTTTTCTCTCCCATTCTTTTAAATCGAAGTAACAGTAATACTACGAGACCCGATTCATGAGAAAACCAGTCAGCCTGGTTCTGTTTCCGGTTTCGGTTTTGGTATTACTCAGCCGGTTCTTCAGCTGCCGGATGCATGCAACCGTAATCCCCAATAGTTGGCTTTTTTTTTAAAAAACGCGCTACTGAAAATTTCATTTTTCCCTTCTCACATGCGCAGTATTAACAGAGTATTATAAAACGGGTTTAAAAAAATTAAAGAAACACATTTTTTTTACTAATTTACTGTAATTTTTTTAAAAACGTAGCTTCAGAAAACACTGCTCTTGTTCAACCATTTCATCTCCTTTATTAAAGATGCATTCATTTAATTTCTCTGTCTGTTTCTCCCTCTCCCAATCGTTACAACACTTATAAATATCTATGAAAATTCTATCTCAATAGTTTATTAGAGTTCTTAATACGTCGGTTGTTGTTTGGGGAACATCATTTAAGTAATTTTTTTTTTAAGTCGCTAACACAAAGATAGAAATGATGTATTAGAAGAAAACTGCAAATAAAAAAAGATTTAATGTATGCTTTTGAGAAATATTTAATTCTACCATGAATACAACTTTAATTGCCATTCATTGCATTTCGAAGCTATACAAGGAGAATTGGTGACTGACCTTGTTCTCGAGCTATGTTTAAGATTACAAGACGATTCCAAAATTTCACACCACGTCATTTAAACATTCTGAGCTTGGATAGATTAAACGTGCGCTCAAGCCTCAACACGAAGGTTTTTTAGTGGAAGCAGGACTCTAATCCCCGACTCATCCAATTAATTGACATAATATAGACGTCCTACATCTTATTTAACAGTAAGAAGAATTATCTAATTTCATATAGACCATAAAAAAGTTGAATGATTTTTTTTTCTTAGAAATGGTATTGTCTTTAGTCAATATTAAGTTTTGAAAATTAATTCTTACATTAGACGACAGTGGCACACAAATTTTTTTTTCAAGGATTGGAGGGGGAGGGGGTCCAGGGTCGAAAGCACACCGTTCTTGTATCATACCTCAATACGACGCCAAACGTATTCTTTTGATTTTGTCGATTTTTTTTCGGGGGCAGTAAAAATAAATTATTGAATTTTTCATTAACATTAATTAATAAAATAAATTGTTAATTACAAACAATTAAATTTTACGTATTACATACATAGGACTATCATCAATCGAAAACAATTCAAGGGCTATGGGAGGAGTCCGGACCCGTGGACCCCTTTCTTGCGTGCACCACTGTGAGATGATTATAAAAAAAATAGCAAACATTCCTTTTCATATCAAATATTTCCGCAGAAAATTAGAAATAACATTAAGCACAAAATGGTATTTCTCTAGCATTGTCAAATTCCAGATGAAACGTAAATGACTGAAGATAACAGTTGTCGAAAAATTTAAATCATCATTAACAACTATTTATTTCAACATGAAGTAAAAACTGAAGAAAAAAATAACAAAATCAAGTAAATTATAGAATGGTAGTAAAGATGCTTTTCAATTTCAAAATGCAATTTTCTTTTTTTGCCCTCTTGTAAAAAAAGAAACTGCACTCCTTACGCAGAAAATAGAAAAGCTGAATGGAATTTTTAAAGCAATTAAACAAATTGTTTCTAACTTTCCTTGAATACAAACATGGGTGAAATAAAATCTACCATGCGTTGATAATGATTTTTTTTTATATAAATTATAAATAAAGAGTCCAAGAGAGATATTTTTTTATTTCAGATATTTTCAGAATCCACACACATTCTAAAGGTTGAGGAACTCTAAAATTACATAATAGCGATGTGCAGTGAGAGAGTTCATTTCTGCTTATCAGGCTTCATTCGCTAACAATGTTTTTGTTAGAACTATATATAATTATTTTTATTTTTCTTCAGAAAATATAAACGAAACTCATTAAATCGCTTCTAAAATAATATAATGTAATAGTACTTTAAAAAAAAACAATTTTTTTAATGAAGCTGTAATTAAACATTCCATTTTCTACACGTTTTATCAGTTGTTCAGTACAAAAAACATTAATAATTGTTTTTAGAGGCATTTGTGCGAACGAGACCATGTTAAATCCTTCTGTTAAATTGACCGCCACGAGAAGACTTAAACTCGGCTCGAAGCGACGCCAAAAATATTAGTTCTTTCGCTCTACTAAACTCAAAAGAAGGAAGATGTTTCATATATTTGGAGAAAGAGTTTTATCGACGTCGCACTATAAAGCAACACTGTTGGCGACTGACCTCGTCATTTTGAATCGTGATCAAGTAACAAGGGTGATGCCTGAGCTGTCTCCAAGAAAAGACTTTAAGCCAGAACCGATTTAACGTGTGCACCTACATTCTCTTCAGTCGTACTGAGTGCGAACTCATTTAAAGTATCCGACTACTTGCGATAATTTTTTTTATAAAAAAGATGGAGATATGAGGATTTTTTGTGGTTTTTAGATGTATTTAGTACTTAATTTTAGCATATTTTAAAGAAAAATATGATAAAATTAAGAGTAAAAAATTATTACTAAAATAATAGCAAAATAAATCATTACAATAATAGTAGTAACAAATTATTATTACTAAAATAGTAGTAATAAATTATTATTAATAAAATTCGTGAAAATTTAATAAATATTACATAAACAGGGCTCATTCTGTTCAAAAAGATTATGAACAAATTTTCAATTTTGATGTGTTGCTTTCTTTTTCATTTTTGAAATGATATTTAGATTAAGAGATGTTTTAATTTTTACAAAAACTGGAGCACTTTATCTTAGATATTATATGAAACTGCTTAAAAAACAGTGATTATATTCACATAAAGAATATAAATTTGGTAATAAAACAGTGATTGATGAATCTGAAGGTTAAAATACTTCTACTATATTACACAGAAAACACATACGCTAAAAATTTCAGTTAATTTTTTTCAAAATTTTTCAGCAATCCGGATCCCTTTTTGCTAAAAAAACACATGTCAAAAAACACATTTCGAATAAAATGCATTTTAAAGTAAGACATCTTGCTTAAAGTAGTGACATCTGCTTTCACTAAAACACTTGTAGTTTTGTTTTACTTGTAGTTAGTTTTGTGGAATTACGAGAAAATTAACATAACTTTTTATACATAATGTGGTGCAGATCCTTTAATTCACCATTTATTATTATTATTAATAAAAACATATGGTAGCCCCATGGCCGTGAACTTGCGATAGGTATTGTTTCTGTCGAATCGTGAGCACCAGTTCTGGTACTTCTGAAGCACCGCCGTGCAGAGGGGAGGATGCACGCTAAATTTATCAAGGCTTTGGCGTGATGTGCAAGTTTCGAGAGTCGGGTGCGAGCTTAAATGTCATCATTTGACTGGAGTACAAAATTATAAAAACTTGCCCTTT
This sequence comes from Trichonephila clavata, assembly GCA_019973975.1. Lineage (NCBI taxonomy): Eukaryota > Metazoa > Arthropoda > Arachnida > Araneae > Nephilidae > Trichonephila > Trichonephila clavata. Next base: position 63,011 of record BMAO01027517.1, on the reverse strand, counting down.
GCATCCAAGAGAGCAAAAATGATGCAGGGGGTAGTTGTTTCTATGGGGGGGGGAGATGACTTATAGCTATGCCTTTTGGGGTACGTTAAGTCCCTTGAATCCACCTACGGACGAAGTGTCATTAATACAAAAATAAAGCGATCTACTTAATATCGTAGTAAATTACCGCGTTCGAAAACATGTACATTTTGTACATGTTCTTTTTCTCTAGTTTACGGTAAAATATTTCACTAGATCACCGGTTTTAGTAGTCAATTATTGTATCGTAGAAAGTACATTTTGTGTTCAAAGTGAGAATTAAACATTTTACCTAACTGTAATTAGAGGAGAAGAAAGACCCTGAATCAGAAATCAACTTCCAGCTTCTCTCTCCAAAGAGCTTAGATAAACAAGCTTTCTTACATTGTATCGGTCACAGGTGGTATGCGCGGATAATTATGCCACTCTTGCCGCACCTCTTGAAGAGAGTCCCCCCTCATAAAAACCGCAACCTTCCCTTTGCAAGAGAGGGAGCGGTGCGAAAATGAAGCTAAACGACTATAGTTCCACCGCCATTGTTTCCAGGTCCGCCATTTTTCTGCGAAAAGCGAACGAATTCGAATAAACAAACACATTAAGAAGAAACGTAAAAATGACGATTGCCCATTGTGCGCGCGTGAGAAAATAACGCATTTTAGAAAATATATTCGACAGACAAAGTTCGTGACCTTGTTAACATAGAAGAACAAGTAACTACACTTGTGATGTAAATTTATTTTCGCTGTAACAGAAAGGTAAAAAAGCGTAATGAGTTAAAAAAAAAATTAGGCAAAAATTGATCACCGATATAAAACATTATAATGGTTGGGGTTGCAACAACAGCCATTTGAATGGAATTCTGTTATTCTGGGAAATAAAATGTTATCGAGATAAATGAATATTTGTTTTTGGTTGTTATTCTATTGCGCCATGAATAAATACATGTGGCAATGACCTAAAATAAAGTCGCTAAAGAGTTGTAGTAAATTTACGACTTTTTTTAATACAAAACAAAGGTAGACAGCAATAAAATAAATAAAAACTGAAAGAATTTTTTTTTTACTTTTGGACATTTAAAAAGTTTTAAATTCATCTAAAATTGAAAAATGAAGCTCATCAAACGAAATCTTAAAATTTGTATGTTCCCTGAATAAACAATTATATAAATCAATACAATTCAACTTTTTTATAAAAAAATGTATTCGTTAAGAATTGGGGAGAAATTACAATAATTTGGTAAATATGTAAAAAAAAGTTTTTCTTGTGATGCTGTAATAAATTTACTAAAACATAAATGTATAATGCGTGCGTGTTAGGTGCACAACGCGCACTTTTAACACACATACACAAAAGGTCGAAATTGAAGGGCGCGCGTCGAGTATAAAAATGATAACTTTAAAAATAAAAAAAAAAGAGATGAACATTGAAAAAATTCTACACATATCAAAATATTGTTCATTTGAAAGAAATGATATTCCTTATGAACTTGAAAGGGTCTAATTCTAGAAATATACTATTTCTTCAAAAGCTGAAATGAAGCCTCGAATAAATGACCTGAAAACATAAGAGCATTGCATACACACATTTTATGTTTCCTCGTAAATAAAAAGAGGGGGGGGGCATTATATGGCGAATATACTTTAAAATTAAAAAGTGCAGCTTGAAAGTATAGGTTTGCGTTATACGCCGGATTTTACGGTACATCTTTACAACAGAATGGTGCAAAACCACAGTTTGGACAGATTTACGTTGATGATGATGGTGAGGTTTTGGATATGAACATACTGAAATAGTTAAACGTGACGATATATTGCAAATTTTACAGCTAGTTATGAATAAAAATCCATATGTGTAGAAAATATAGAATTTTGCAGGAAATTCAAAATAAAAACCAAGATTAAGAATATTTAGAGAAAAGGGTAATTAGGAACATAGTTTTTGAAGAAGCACTAAATTGAAGTACAAATCAAAATGCGGAAATGAAGACTTGAAATGTATTATTATTTTTTTCCTGCTTGCAATATATTGGGAAAAAATATAGAACTGCATAATAAATGTAAATTACAGTTTTACAATTTGCGCAATGAGTATGAACAGTTGTATAATTTGTACAATGGGGGTCGGTTCCCCGTAGCTCCTTCAGTTAAATTTAAAAATTATTCAATATAAAACATTCGAAAAATTCCAAAGCAAACGATCAAAACGGGTATTGGACAAGATCTTTTTAACACTTGGATTACCTAAAAGGAATTTTTTTTTTAAAGTATGACGTTTCAATTAACGTTTCCAGTTCAATTTTTCTTTTTAATACAACCACACACAAATCTTTTCCCCCTTCATCCTAAATGAAAGAAAGTAAAGCACGAAGCCTTGGCATTTAAATCAATTTCACGGTGAGCTCCAAACAAACAATTACCAGTTCACCCAAATAAAAACGCCAACAGATGGGTAGCAAAAGGTACAGACGTATGCCACAGGACTAAATATAGGGAAGAGAGAAGGGACAGATTCAGCTGGATAAATCCCACCGTGGGAACGCCATCCAGAGGAGACAAAACGAGGGGTGTGCAGAGGACTATGCACGCAACGCTTTCCCCCTCCCCTCCCCGAACAGCTCAATTTCCATGTGGTCCCTCGCGGACGACAGGTGCCTTCTTCCTCTCACGCCCACTCTCGGTTTTCAGGGGCCCCGGGCAGACGATTCCCAAGTCAATCCCCACTCCATCACCAAAAGATAAAAATATTATTTGGGTCATACGGAGTTCGGTGTTCATGAACCCATGAGTGGGGGACGGACGCTAAAAGTGGGACATACATACCACCACTCGGGTGTTTTGATCGTCGGCATATCTCTTTTCCATAGTTCTTAACCGATATTGCCTTTTTTTTATATGGGATAGTCATTACCAAATTGTTACATTTCATTTTAGGTGCGAGAGAAAAAAGAAAATAGAGTTTACAGTGGATCTGCCATAAAAATATTGGCGATCGAAATATTTCAAATGGTGCATAACGAATAAAATTCAGCAACACTTTTTACAGTGAATAATTCCATGTAAAAAAAACTACAGAGCTCTCGATGTTGCTTTGGTCTGTTTAATCAACACAGCTTATCTGAATTCACTGTCGGATAACCAAGTTATCCGGTATCGCTAACAATTCAAACCAAACCAATTAAGGATTTTGAAAGAAATTCAGATTTGTATAGCAGGCAATAGTCCCAAATAGTGATGGTTGGTTGTCGTGTTTATGAAAATGGGAAGGTTATTTTCACGTGGTATATAGGACCGTCGGCACTGCCCAGACAGTTGTCCCAATACAGATCGTCCTGAGGACAGTCACTAATTCGCTGCAAGGTATCCAGGATAGGAGAAAGGTGGTCAGGGGTCGGTTCTGTGTCAGGGCATTTCCTACATTGTAGGTACGTTCTTTGTTTCATCTTTGTGGATTTTTACCCCTCTCAGGCGTCGTGTCTTGAGTCTGGTGAGGGTATTTACTCGCTGAAGTCCTATTAGTGATGGGTAGTTCAGAAATTTAGTATTTAAATTTTACAGTTTTTGTCTTTGAATCTAGACCTTGTCACTGAATTTATATCGTTCAGTGTGACAACAAAAAGCAGTTTATCATTGTTTAGTTTTCTTGCTTTTTTGGCTAAGGTATCAGCGGTATCGTTTTCGTCAATTCCAACATGGGCTGGTACCCATAACATGATGAACTTCCCAAATATTGTCATTAGTGTGACCAGAATTCCAAAAAAAGTCGAGACTCCCCCCCAGTAGGCAAGAAAATTCCATCATCAAGCTACACGAATTTTCGTAGGCAAGGTAGAGTTAAAATCACACATTCCCAACTATCATTATATATGTTTAATCGCATTTTGAGAAGGTAATAAATTTACAAATACAGGCAATAATAAATCCAAATCACAATATTCCATAATTTTTTTAGATAAGAACATCAGAAAAACAATGAGCAGTAGAAGATTCATATTAAGCCAGTATCAGTGCTGCCCATGAAAACAAGGATTCCAAACCCTAACCTTTTTAACGACAAATTTAAACATATTGATCAGTCTCTAACAAACAATTTGAAAAATAAATGTCGGCATAATTTACGTAGAAAACATTAAGAACAATGAAAACCCGAATTCATTTTTGATACATTAATTGAGTATGATCAAACAAACCACCCATAAAGAGTTGAAACTTAAACTGGTCTAAATTTTAAAAAAATCCGAATCGCAATAAATTGAAGACAAGACTTTTGGTATCACCAAAGCGTGGGTTTTTGCTTATCAGAGTTCCGGTTTCGAATTGTCACAGTCTAAATATAAAAATCCATTGTAAACCACTCTTCAAGGAATCAGGCGACAAATATTTCAACAGAACATATTTTGGTATTTCACTGGCAATTGGCAACGACCGATAAGCGCATATTTTGAAAATCAGAAACATTCTAAGTTATTTTGCACTCGACATGTTGATAAGGTGCGTACTAAAAAAAAGCTGGATTAAAACCAATTGGAATGGAAGGTGGTCCATTTAATGTGTTTCAACTCATGTTGACGTTTAACATAGCGCATTTTTATTGAATTTTCCGATAAGCATTACAATTAGATTTAGTTATAAGTTTAGTAAAGTTATATTAATTATTTCTTTACGCTACCTTAGAGAATAAGAAGCAAATCAAGGCTTCTGTCGGTGAGACTAACGTTCCAATTTTAATAATCATTATGATTTCTTAAATATCACTTCATTTAGATAATTTTTTTTTGACAAATTTAAATCCATTTCGTTTTTTTTTCAAATAAATTCCATACACAATGTTCAGATTGCAACTCCTTCCTTTGGAAACATTCTTTTTTAACTTTGAATTTCGAAGACAGCATTAGTCAAGATAAAGTTAACATTAGAAAGCTTGACCATTTGATTTTAAACATTTATAAGTCGATGGGGAAAAAAAAGATAGGTATTTTTCAAACAAATGTAACCGAGGCAATTATATGTATATACGTGTATGTTATAAATAAATTTCTAATGTTGCATAATGAAGTGAAGTCAAAGCTTCAAAATTCATAATGTATTAATATCATCACAAAATGAAATAAAGAAATTAAGGCAGAAAAAATACTTTCCACAAGGAATCTTTTATATATATTGGAGGAAAACTTACGATATCTCTCAATTCGAGAGAAAGATGCAAAAAATTGCAAATTCTCTCAATGTACAAAAGTTTTTTAACTCATAGTGTTCTTACATATTCACCTCGCACTCTTAAACAACATGAGGGCTATAGACGACGGACCGCGTAATTTTGAACCTCCATCAAAACTTTCCCTCTACCACACCAACGGGAGGGCATTGAGCCTCGACAGATTCAATGCGCATCAACCCTCTCTATACGCGTGGCAGGTTTTAATTTATAGAAGGTAATGGAAGATAAAATCCTCCAAGATTTACAGAAACATTTCATATTTTTGTAGCCAATCTATTTTATAATTTGAAAAATCAGCCATAACAGATCAGGGGCGTAACTACTGCCGTATCAATTATACGAGGCCCCCAAAATGTCCAAACAAACATTAAAACGGGATCCAAAAAGAGAGCCTCCCCAAGGAATTTCGAAACAAGGCCCACTCAGGACTAGCTAGCAATTGTTACAAATGTACTAAAAATAAAAGCACTTATTTTCTATAACAACAAAAATAATAATAATAATAATAATTTTTAAAAAAATTAAATGCAACTAACAAAACAAAATAAATTATTTTTCTTTGAAAATAAAATATCTTCTACTTTTAAATTTCAAACTTAACATATTTTCAAATGAATTGGGAAATAATTTAGACAAGGAGGGGGGAGATAATTTTCAATTATTTTACAGACAGCAAGCACATTGCGATACATTATCTCGACATTTAAACAAAAAGAATTAAATATCAGCCGTACAACAGAACCGTGTAAATTTTTTTTTACACCTACAAAAATACAACTCTGTTCCAGTAAAATAAAAAATTCGACAAGAATAAATATTTATTTTTGAGCGCCAGCAACCCTACACGCACGATCCATCTCTGCAAAAGCTCGAGATGAAACAAAAGAAGCCAAACCATTCCTTCACACAAAACAGAAGCCCGCCTCCTCACCCAATGAGCGCGCAGTATCATAACCAACATTTGGCAAGGAGCTCTGTTTTAATACAACAGCTGCTGCACCAAGAAGTTAATAAGGGTAGGGAAGTAAAGAAATAAAGAAAGAGAAGACCAGCGTATCCCCTTACGGCCGTCGGCGCATGCTCAGTGGAAGGGTTCTTTGTTCGAATTTAGAATGGTGCGTCACAACTGCCTCTTGTGTAAGCAATTGGGCCAACCGATAAGAAACTGAATCTTTCAACTTTCATTCATGCCCATGTCTTTCTACGCTCCTTTCTGCAAACTGATTCGGTTACACTTGTGAATGGTTCTCTAAGCGCCGAGATTTTTAAAAAAAAGCTTTATTTGCGAGTAAGTAAGATATGCGATAAGGAACTGATATTGACAAGTTTTCGGAGGGATGAGACGTTATTTTGAGACGAATGCAAGCAAATTTCGCTTCCGCAGGAGGAAATTCAATAGCGTATCGTCGTTAAAATGGTTTTCCACTTTTTACGATAATTGCGGGGCTATATTTCGAAATCAAAATTATCCCTGAAAGAAATTGCATATTGCAGTTCAATTTTCTCCTAATGCAGTTTTTTCCTGTCATCAAATTTTTCTAAAATTTTCGACGAGCGAATTTTTCTAATAGTTTTAATTCCTTACTTCACGCCACTCCAAATCGATTCACTGTTTATTAACGTAGTTCTTCAAAGTAACACGAGGGCTACTGGCGAAGGAGCTGGTCATTCTGAACCACGGTCAAGTGAGTGAGTGTTTATTAAAGTCGCATTTAAAACAACACGAGGGCTACCGGTGAGTGACAGACGTCGTAATTTTGAACTATGGTCAAGTGATGGGACGACACCTGAACTGCTGACCCCTGACGACACATTTTACGTGCATCATCCCTTCAACGTGGTGGATCTTCAGCGGTACTAGGCTCGAATTCTGACCACTAGGCAACCGCAACCACCCACGGTCAAGCGACGAAGACATTACAGCTGACACCCCACTCTCCAAATTTAAGGTGCATCAACCCTTGAACACGGAGGGTGTTTCGTGGCACGAATCCATCCTTCTATAGGAACTCATTCCAAAGCAATGAATTTTGATCATCACCACTGGCGTAGCTAGTCCAGAGTGGGTGATGATCAAAAATTCATCCCTTAACATTGTACGATATTTTGCTTGCTTATTTTGGGGCCCCGTATCATTGATAGGGCAGTAGCTACGTTCCTGATTGCCACTGCTGTCATCAAATTTCAATAATAATGAACCTAACAGAAATAAGACAAATGTCGCTTCAAAATCATGACTCACCTAAAGAGCTTTCCTCGGACAGGTCGCTCATGGACGGGACTTTTCTCATAGACTTGTAGGGAGGTCTCTCGGGCACACACGCTGAATCGTCCACCAACTCCTTCTTGATGGAATCCACTGGAATCATACTCATTATTTGATCGCCCTCGGGGCTCAGATAGTCCATCTCGAACTTAATCTGGGGAAAAAAGAATCGATTCGGTTTTTTACCAATCCTTGAATAAAGTGTGGTGAAAATATTTACTAAAACGAAACACTAATCACACAAAATTAACATTTTCACTTCTTCAATTAGAAGCTGTTTTTTTAAAAAATCGCCTGACACAAATAGAAGAAATCATTTTTAAACATATCAAAACACACGTCTTACCTTTTGGTTTCACAGACCAAAAATTAGCACTTGCGAAAAAATGATGTATATGAATATTTCATTTACTGTCTTAAGGACAAGAATGGAATTTTAATATGAAATTATAGTTATTCCAAGACTTTGAGATAAGAAACAATAAAACAAAATTTATTTTTAAAGTACACCAACTATTTTACATCATTTATGGCTCCAAGAGAAATTTCTGAATTTCCTACTTTTTGGTAATAAAAATGATTTTAGAAGAAAATACTCTTCATAAATGTATTTTTGTTCCGAAAATATAAGCGTAGTCTCTGTTCAGTGTTCAAGTTCATATTTTGAATACAAAAAAATTTAACACAACTTTTAAACCTACACATGATATAAATTAAGTGGCGAACACAAGGATGGGTTTGGAGGTTCAATCTCCCACCCCTAGAACAACAGATTTTTAATATTTAACCATAGAGATTAATTACACCTCGGTGTTTTCGTCTTCGTGTTTTTTAACATATTTATCCTTTATCACAGAGGTCTGTATACGCTACTGCATAAAAATCCTAAATGATATATTCCCTTTTTTTAAAAAAAATATCTTACCATTCAAAATATAATTTTCAGTACCTTTGAAGCAATTTCAAACGACATTTTTTTATCTTATTTTAGGAATAATGCAGAGGAAAATTGTTCTTTTACCAAAAAAAAAAGGCCTATAAGGATAATTGTCTGAAGCAGTGTTTTATGATCTACACTTACGACATATTTTCCAACAAAAAATAAATAAAAAATAAGTCAATTCATTTAATAATCCCCTGCATTTTGATATAGATAAATATTCCATAAATAAAGAATTTTTTTCATTGGGTATGCGAAGTGGTAGTGGAACACCACTTAGTATAACGGTACTGAAAGAGAAATATGTAACAAATTTTGTGCCAAGAAGTGGAAAAATGAGTTGCGAGAGAAAATATATTCTTCTCTTTCGAATTAAGAATATTATATATTAATGTCAAATTATTTCCGTACCTGAAAAAATGTGCCAAGTTAAGGTACTTATCATTACATTCCGCACACAAAGATAACCTTAAAATATTTCTTGCGCCTGCGCGCGCGAAGGGGCAAAAGGATTCCAGCACATCTCTTCAGCAAACAACTCATCCGAACCCCAACCGATCAACTCCAACATAGGTCAGTGACACACCCCTTTGGCCAAAAGATGTTTCCCTTTTCAGATTCCTACCACCCCATAACAACCCCCATTTTACTGACTCCTTAACTCCATAAGCACCAACCCCCGTTTTCTGGACCCTACCACAAATGGACTTTTCCTTTTACAACTCCCCGGAAGAAATAGGCATACATAGGGGGTGGGCGAGAATGAGCAGACGAGGGGGAAGGGACCCCAGAAACAGTGCAGGCGTGGGAATGGTTCCCCGCAGCTTCGAAACACAATGAGATTGGTTTGATATTAAACCACGCTTTTAACGGCATGGAGGTCGGTTGAATGCCTCAAGTGCAACTCGCCGAAGTGTGCAAATGACGCACCTGTCTTTCGGGTCGGTCGTTTTTCACTTGGTTACAAAGACCACTTGGCAGGTTTTCAAAGGACGTTTTCGTTTCTGCTGGAAGAAAAGGGAAAACTGTAATTTTCTTTTAATTTTCAGTTCTTGGATTTTGTTCCAACCTCAATATTTTGTATTTATAGTATCAGGAATAAAAGGAAAATCTTCGAGCCATTTGTTAGATACGTCATGACGCAGTATCTATTTTATGCAGCAATTTAAAAACTCAAGCGACACAAATTGCAGTTTTTTAATTAAAAAACTATTATTTTAGTTTTACGTTTCATTTTGTTGATTTTTTATAATGATGCAAAAACTAAAAAGCATTGCAGAATCAAAATGCTCCAATACGCCGTCTAACATATTCTTTTGATTTTGTCAATTTTCGGGAACAAAAAAAAATTAATTATTGAATTAACTATTAGAATTAATTAAAAAAATTATAAAAACAAATAATTAAATTTTGCGTACTATATATATAGGATTATAATCAATCGAGAGAAAAAATCAAGTGATGGGGGGTGGGGGTCCAGACCCAAGCCCTACCCTTTGTGTGTGCGCCACTGAGAACAGGGAATTAGTTCTATGAAAGTTTAAAAAGTGTCTATAGTAAGCATTCCAGGGTGTATTGGGAGTCAATGACTATTTTTTCTTTATATCTATATTTAATTTTCAAGGATTGCAATTATTATAGATAATATTCATATTAATACGTATAGACATATAGATTAGCATACGAAGGTGTGAATCACGCATCTAAATTAAAATACCACAGAAAAAAATGAAACAAATCTGATAAATCAATGTTTTTCGAATTATTAAGTTGTTGTTTTTTTTTTACTGGGAGCTACTTTGGGGGGGGGGCAGACTATTTTTCCGACTAGGGCTAACCGTATCATCCGCTTCAATTTCCTATTGAACGAGAGAACTGTACGGTTGTGCCACCAGAATGTGGTTTAGTTTGTTTTTGATTTAAAACTACGATCTACTCATTGGTACTTGAGAAAGAAGGCGCTATATAAATATTTTCCCGTTATACTAAAAAGAAAGAAAAAAAGGTTTATTGAGACTGTGGTGATTTTACTGATCTTTCATCCAGTTATATGCAGTATAAAACAAAAGAAAATGTAAAGGGGTCCGTGAAAAAAGTTATTCTTTCAAAAGGAGTCGATGTTGAAAAATTTAAGCTGAACTAAAACTACCCAAAGATTATTTCTGTTTGTAATTAAAAATTACAATACCGTTTTGTAACGGGCCTCTCTGCGCTTTTCTTAACAATCCTCTTGGGGAATAATTTTCTTTAAATATTTTTTAATTAAAAGTTATTCCCCAAGAAGATTGTTAGAAAAAACGCGGCCATTACAGTTTTCTTCTGAAGGAATACAGTGCATTAGCAAATGGAGTTTTTTTAAACACTAACACATGCTTTAAATGCTTGACGACCAAATTAAAGAAAATTACAAATGATAGCCAAAATTATTCCAAAACTGTGTCTCGATAGTTATTTCTTTAACTATCTGAATCAGTAGCGCACACAAAATTTTTTCAAAGGGTCCATGGTCGAAAGTCCCCCCCAAATGTATCATACCTCAAGACAACACCAATTAATTCTTCTGATTTTGTCAACAACAAAAAAAAACCCAGTTAAAAATATATATTATTGAATTAATAATTAGCATTAATTAATAAAATAAATTGTTAATTTCAAGTACTTAATTAAATTTTACGTTATATGTACAAAGGATTATCAATCGAAAAAAAAACTCAAGGGCTTTGGGGGGCAAGGGTCTGGGTACCCTTGTGTGTGCCACTGATCTGAATTAATATAAGAAAAATTCGCAGCCCTACATGAAACATTTTTTATAAATAAAAAAAACTGAACTGTAATTTTTTTTATTTAATTTTAATTTTTTTTATCAAGATGTCTGAAATTTAAGTCACAGTACAGGTCAACCTTTATTGTTGACTAATTTCGAAATATTTAAATTTTTCTTAGCAAATTCGACAGTTTGAGGCACCCCTGGTCCCGTTCAGCTCAAATTACCGAGATTCTAATACATTCTTCAATACAATTTTCACATTCGTTAAAAAAAACACACACAAAAATGCAACTTGTGATCGCTATACCTACCCCCTGCGCATGGGCGCGAACCCCAAAAGCGAAGCACCATGACCCCAAGCATCGAACTTCACCCCGCTCAACACAACCCCCTGCGGACTCAAGGTCAAAGCAAGGACGAACCGAGGGGGCATTGTGCTGGGATCAATTTTTGTGCCGAAACGAGGTGCTCATTTTCATGCGTCTCGACCTGTAATTGCAAGTCTGGATCGAAAAGGTTTACGAAAAAAACTGCGAAGGACCATGGGAAAAAGACCAGACCGTTGTGGTTTGTGTAGTGTAGACACAACACCGGTGTCGCCAATGGACAGTCCAGATGCGTGGGAATTAAAAATTACTGAAGCATTACAATTACACACCCGTAATAATTGACACTAAATCCATCGCAATTCCCTTTGATGTAACGGGAAGCAATTTTGATCTGAGGGGGAAAAGGACACACGGCGCGACATTCGCAGTAACAAGTTTTCATACTAGGAAAAATGCATTTTTCTTACATAAAATAAATTATATTATTATAAATTATTTGTATATAAACAGAGTACTGTAACTTACCGTGTAGATCAAGAGTTTTAAACTTTTCTTTGCTTGTAGACCCTTGACTCGTAATTTTAAGCATGTGGACCTTCATAAACGCATATCTACAATTCTAATTTTTAAATATGCATTTATAGTTTACAAAAGTTAAAATATAATTCAAATATGATATAAAAATGAAATAAAAAATTGAAAAACAGGTCTCAAAATTAATATTTTTGGAATTGTATTTATTTATTGTGGAAGTTTGACATTACTAGACCTCTTCTTTAAGGGTTTTGGACTAGAGAATTTGGTCTACGCCAGGGATATTTAAACTTTTTTCCTACCGGGTGAGTGAGTAAATGCTAACGTCGCACTTTTCAGCTACACGAGGGCTTTTGGCGACGGACCTCGTTATTTTGAACCATGGTCCAGTGACGAGCAGAACACCTGAGCTGGCAACCCTTCTCCTAACTACCACACCAACGGGAGGACGTTTAGCTCTCGACAAATTTAACGTGCATCGCTCCCCTACACGGCAGGTCTTTAGTAGTACTGGGCTCGAACTCATGACATGCCAGCCATGATCCGATACCTTGACCGCTTGGCTATCGCGGCCACTTTTTTTCCTACCGGACTACATACCTATGACAAGCATTTCTCGCAGACCATAACATGAGGATAATGGGAATTTAAACGTGCTAGAAAGAACAAAATAAAATTTCCATGTAAATTTCTTTATATCAACTTGTAACGTCATTACACAATTTATATGATATAAAAGCTTGTCGCAAGATTTAAGTACTCTTATTTACTTAGTTTGAAATTTTTAGAAATTAAAATCAATCAGATCAGGTTATTTAACTTACATGTTTATCTACACAGGTAATATAAAAAAGACAACCACAAATAAATTTAACATTTATGAAAAGAGAACACGCAAAAAAATAGGGAAGAGGGGGGGGGGACTCTATAATTGTGAAAATCTGTCTGAAAGGATACACGTTTACAAAAAAAGCTTTTTTTTCCATCAATAAACCATGATGATCTACGCATGAGCACTACTCAGACCCTATCATTTATTACGTACTTTACACAAAAATATTCATTAGAAGAGAGAAATTTCGATTACATGTATAAAAAAATAATAAACAAAACGTGTCCACTTAAACTCAACTCCCAAAGATCCGAGGGGAAAAAATGGTGGGAACTTCTGCACCAAATCACCTCCTCCACAGACAGGATTTTTCTCATAGCGAGCACCGGTCCACTTTGGAAGACGTCCAAAGCGTAAGCGACGAGAATAACTAAATACTGCAGAGAGGAATTCCCACGCAAAAACGCACGTAGATTACTTCAAACGTTTTTCGACCGGTTTCTAAAAGAGCACACAATTTGTGAATGAACGGGTAATATACTATCTCTTCACCTACAATTTTTTTGGAGACATACATATGATATCGCCTCATGATTACAAGTTTTTATAAGGAATTTTACTTTGAATAATGAGTCACGGATATATTGCTATCGCTTTAGGAAATGAATACCTTTATTTCTCACGCGGTTAGTTTTTAAAAACTAAAATACATTTTACTTGTATTTGTCTTCTTTCCGTTATCACCTGAAAGAGTAATTACAAGCTGTTTTTGATTGAATATAAATATTGGGTTATTCATAATTCCTTCCAAGGTTTCGAAGAGCTGAAGTAAAACAATTGTGATGAATACAGACCAAAAGAGAACATGAAAGAATACAGAAACAATTCAAGTTCTACCAACATGTTTCACAATTGTTATAATACGTGAACCCTTGGTCACACGACATGCATCCACAATGCGAGAAACGATTTTCAAAACAAAGCAAACAGCTCACTTTTGAGTACTTTACATTCTCAAAATACCTCCGATGCACGCGTACTCAAATTTGAGAATCGCATATTCTCATATTGAGCAACAAGTACATTCTCATTTTTGAACCTATTACGGGATTAAATTTTTGAGAATGAAAGTTCAAAATGAGTATATAATGCACTCATATTTGAATTTGTTAATGTATCAAATATGAGTTTAAAACAATAAAATGAGTATGTTTAGCATTTATTTTCGATACTGTTGTATCTAATATGAATTTTTAACAGAAAAATATTTATTAACCCAAATCTTAAGGGATTTAAAAATGTGTACCTGAGTTGCAAATTTTCACTTTCTTCATCATGCGTATTATTTTATTTTCATTTCATGAAATTTTTACACTTAACTTCGAAATCAAAATTCATTTTATATTTATTGTGTGTAACAAAAAGGTACTCGCGTATTATCGCGAAAGTGCCTTAGTTAAAGATAGCTCGCCAAATTGGCAGCAACGATTTCGCATGTGTCCTACGGGCTGAATTAGCAACCATGTACTTCATTTTATATAATGTCGCCAATACGGTGGCGACAATACGCAAGTATCAACAAAAATATTACTTTTCGAGAAAAAAAATGCAACTATTATTTGATCACAAACTGCATGTCTTCGAACTTATACGGCAAATATAAATCTTTGAAAACTGCAAAAATAAATTCGATGTAATAGTTAAACAAATGTGTATGCATTTTGAACTAGTTCCAGAAGCAATTTGATTCATTATTTATATTTATGTTTCTCTAGAAGCATTATATTGTTTCCTTAAAATCATATACAAGCAGAAAATTAACTTTTATTTTAAAAAATTCAGCACTTCAATAATAAGTTATTAGAAATATCTAGAAAACATTATGATAAATAAGATTTTTCTAAGTAAAAATTTCAAAACAATGCCAGAAAGAAATAGCTTTTTTACATATTATGTAACCTGAAGAGAAAAACCTTTTGACTAAACTAACACTCATTAGACCCAGGTGTGTAAGTACTCTTTATATCAATTGTTTTGTTTAAATAGAAACACATCCATCCACATGGAAATAAAGAAAATGCATTGCTATACTACACATTAAGCTCGTTTTTTGTTAAATGAACTGATTTTACACTCTCCTATCACCAAAGAAAACAAATATTATAGTTTTTAAGTTAATGTTTATTTAAATTAAAATATTTAAAAATTTTAGTCATTAGAAGAATGTAAAAACAACTAAAACAGTAC
Organism: Trichonephila clavata; assembly: GCA_019973975.1. Lineage (NCBI taxonomy): Eukaryota > Metazoa > Arthropoda > Arachnida > Araneae > Nephilidae > Trichonephila > Trichonephila clavata. The sequence continues at coordinate 47,864 of BMAO01027517.1, read as the reverse complement.
ATTTTTGCATTAACAAAACATATAGTTTTTAACCAACTGTAAAGAGCTTTTAGAGAAGTTTTCAGCACCCATTCAGAAGAAAAAATAACATCAGGACCAATAGAATCATAATTTAGCAATTTTTACTTGGTGTACAGCATTTTATTTTCCAATACCTTTTTTCAATTATTCACTGTTAACAAGAAAAATAAAACAAACCAAAATCATATTGTTGAAATATTTATTCTGGAAATTGTACACATACATATATATATATTAAAAGATAAACAAGAACATAAGCGAGATTTTTGAAACGTGTTTTCTTCAATAACTTATTTTTTTATATATTGATTTTTTTTATAAACAGTATCTAATCTATATTATAGTCAACTCCATCCTTATTTGTACAGAACAGCTGTTTTAATATAATATGCATTGAATTATCATTTTAAATATAGGTTCTAGTGTATAAAAGTACATAAACAGCTATTTTATTATCAAATCATGTCTTTGAGTTATGAAATGTGAGTAAAAATGCCTTTCAAACAGTGTTGTTTCAAATAAATTACATGTTAGGATTTGTGAGTCATCTAAATTATTTACTAAAGAATTTATAAATAGCTGGTTCTCAGAGGAATTTTGAAATTTTCCTCATTAGAGTAAAAATTTTACAAATGTTGTTTATAATTATATATTTTTCTAAACGGCTATCTACAAAATTTAGCATAACACATGTAGTGTTATGCTATGCCCATATGAGTATTTAGAACATGACGACAAAGTCTACAATGTGAAACCAATGGTCTTTGGCAGAAAGTGCAAAATGTATGAAATTCATAGATTAGTTTTTATCGATAAAATATATACATATAAAAAAAAAAGAGAAAAATTCTGAACTATGTGCAAAATTTAAAATAAATTATGAGTGAAAACATTAAAAATCAAGATTTGTGCTAACAAGCAGAAATGAAATTAGTGTAAATAAAAAATAAAGCATTCATAATTTAGAAACAAGATAAAAGAATTAAAAAATACAATTTTTATAAATATTACACATGGATGCATGTCTTTCTGAATTTCACATTTATAAAAACAACAGTTCAAATAATACCACACATTGGAACAATATATACAGGAACTAATTTGTTATCAGTACACTACACATTAAACATCTTTTAGAAGTGGTTTTGAAATCGCTGCAAATAAAATTTTGCAACCGATAGTTTTCAATCAACGATGACAGTCTCCCCTAAGAACTCAAAATGAAAATAATTTAAAAGAATGGCTTATTCCTGGCAAAAATAGAATTACATTAAGAAGCAAAAATGTAAGTAATTTTTTATAGAAAACCAATTAGAAAAATATGAATGCCGGGATTTAAAGAAATGGAACAAAAGGTATTTAGAAATGCCAAGAAAAAAGCAGAAAAAAATAAAGAAATTGAAACTGGAAAAATAATAACTGCGTATAAAAGAGTGGGGTGCTCAATATCAATTGTTATAATTTCTTACTAGTTCTATTCCAATATGCAGAGTTAGTGTAAAAATGTAGTACAGAGGACCCCACGCTTTTACCACGATGGCATTAATTTTCTCGTTAATCATTTTATTCTTATATTGAGATTTATTTCTTACTTTTTAGTTTGATAACAAAGCACGTTTCTTTAAACTATAATTTAAATTAATTGTGCTTCAAATACGTCAGACTGAACAAATTACGTATTATCACAACAAATGCCAAATCTAATAATAACACACCAAGTTGGCAACCCTGATTGGTACTTGCGTCTTATTGCAACCTATTAGCGATATTATATGAAATGAAGCACCTGGCAGCCAATTCAGTGTGTACCACACATAGGAAATCGGGGTGGCCAACTCAGCGAGTTATTTAGAGTCAGCGATTGTCGCAAAAATACACAAGTACCCTCCGAGTTCCTGTGTGTTGAACGTGCTGAATTGGCAAACAGGTGCTTTGTTTCATATAATGTCACCAATTGGTAGAGATAATACGTAAGTATACCAAGATTTCTTATGTTTTTTCACTTGTGTACAACATACCTGCTTACAGGAGTTTTTGTACCCAAGCTGTATTAATTTTTGGTACTTACATAATATTGCAACCATATTGGTGAAATTATATGTAATACAACACATGGTAGTCAATCTGGCACATACGACACATGACAAATCAGGGTCACCAACTTGGCACGTTATCTTGAACATTGGCATTGTTGTGGTAATATGTATCGTAAAATCTGGTGTATGGTGCACACTTTTAACACAAAAAAATAAGTTTGAATTTTATGCGTGCACGTTATATACCAGGTATAAAAATGAGAGCTTTAAAAAATGTGAGCACAGGAAAAAAATTAGATTTCTACATAGATCCAAATAATGTTAATTTAAAAGAAATGACATTCCTTGTAAACTTAAAGGGTTGCACTTCTAGATGTATACTATTTTTTACTAAAGCTTAGAATAAATGACTTTCAAACTTTAAGAGCATGACTCTCATACATCTCAGATTTCTTCATGAAAAAGGACATTATACAGCAAATAAACATAAAAATTAAAAATTGCTACTTGAAAGTATAAAAGCATGTAATACGATGGTATGCATGATGTGCCAGATTTTATGGTAAGAACATAATTTTTCTCTACCTTTCTTTAATGAGTAAAAGCATAAAATATATTTATATTTTGTTAAATATAAAGAATCTGATATATATACTTCATTTATTTTCATCCAAATAAACAAAACACTATAGTCACAATAAAGGAATCATAAAATAAATGTATTGAAATAGTTGACTCTTTTAAATAATTTCTTTATGAGAACTTTTAAGACATTTTCCATAAGTTTACCAATAAGCCAAAAAAGTTCTTTAAAATTTACAAGAAATTAGTTTCTTAAAAATATTACTAATTGAAAACAAAAATTTATTTTGTAGGCTTGCCTTTTTCAAGACATGCAGGCTATTTTAAAGTTCAATATGAAAATAAAACTATTCCAATGTAGCAAAGGAATACTTAAATTATTATTTGCCTATAAGGAAGTGCCCAAAAAATCAAACAATATGACTTATTATAAATCAAGTAAATTTCATTAAGATATGTGACTACCCAAAATTCGCAGTTTTGGTGAAAATTTTAAAAAATTACTTTTGTGTTTTTATTTTAAAGCCATTTATACATTTAACATTCCAAAAAAACACTCTATTTTTGTTTCTATGATATCTAGAAGCAAAGTTATAGCAAAATTAGTAAACTGGAATTGGAGTTAACAAAACCAGATGCTGATCCTTACACAAAATATTTTTAAGATATTGAATGTAAATTTTCAGAATATGTTTTATTTAGTTCTATCTGTGTTATGAATCAAAATCTAATCTCTGTGTATATACAGTGAACCCAAAAAGTGTTCGTACACTTGCAATTTCCTATAAAATTTATTGTTTCCAACTAATAAAAATTAATGTTTTTGAATTGTAATTTTTTTATATGTGTAATTTGTTCTTGGTGGAATGACATAATTATTTTTTTAAAAATTGTATAACTATTATTTTTAAAAATTCATAATCAAAAAGCTCCTGAAAAATTACGCCACTAAAGTCTTAGTACACTTAACAAAAATCTCAACATAGCTTTATATAAATATTGTATTTCTTTCATAATTTAGAACTTAGTAGGATATCTTTTAGTGTCCACAACAACTTTAAGACATCTTGATATAGATTTAATGAGTTTTTGTAATTTCTGCATTGATTTTCCTCCATGCTTCTGTGATTATTGTTTTTACTTCCCATTATGTGTTTATATGTCATGTTTTCTTTTTATTTTAAATCTAGTTCTCCCCAAATATGCTCTGCTGGGCTAAATAAATTGATCGAGGAGGTGTTTTCAAACTTTTGGGTACAGTTATAGAGACACCAGCGGTGTACATTGAGAGCAGTTCGCTTGGCGTCATCCTGTTAAAAAATGAAGTCGCCTGAAATATCCAAATTTTGAGAGGATAATTTAAAATTTCTCTTTAAAATATTTAAATAGAGCTCATGATTCTCAATACCATCAAAAAATACCAAATTACCTAATTCCTGAAGCCTATTTACACCCCCCCCTCCCCCGCAAGAACACATCTGTGTTGAAGCATGGAGGTGGAGGATCTCTTGTTGTACATAAATTCACCGGATTAAATGCCTCATTTTTTCCTTTAAAACTATTAAATGCCCATCACAACCAAAAATGTTGAATTTTCTGTCATCCCAATCAATTTCCTGTCAATTTTGCATTTTCTGAAACTTAGTCACAAGAATCTAGTTGGATGAATGAACCATGGAAGTGGAAGTGTTCTTGCGTGGGGGCGTAAATCAGCCACAGAATTAGGTAATTTTTGATGGTATTGAGAATCATGAGCTCTAGTCAAATATTTTAAAGAGAAATTTTAAATTGTCTGTCCAAAATTTGATATTGAACACGACTTCATATTTTAACAGGATAATGACGCCTAGTGTACTGCTCTCAATGTACACCGCTGGTGTCTTTATAACTGCCCCAAAATTTTGTGAAAACACCTCCTCAATCAATTTATTTAGCCCAGCAGAGCATATTTGGGGAGAACTAGATTTAAAATAAAAAGAAAACATGACATATAAACACATAATGGGAAGTAAAAATAATAATCACAGAAGCATGGAGGTAAATCGATGCAGAGATTACAAAAAACTGATTAAATCTATACCAAGACGCTTAAAAGTTGTTGTGGACCACTAAAAGATATCCTACTAAGTTCTAAATTAAGAAAGAAATACAATATTTAAAGATATGTTGAATTTTTTGTTAAGTGTACGAAGACTTTTGTGGCGTAATTTTTTAGTAGCTTTTTGATTATTAATTTTTAAAAATAATAGTTATACTATTTTTTAAAAAATAATTATGTCATTCCATTAAGAACAAGTTGCAGATATAAAAAAATTACAATTTCTATACATTAATTTTTATTAGTCGAAATCATTAAATTTTATAGGAAACTGCAAATGTACGAACACTTTCGGGGGTTCATTGTTCACTTTTTATGTACTTCATTGCATTTAAATGTAAAAAATATCATAAATTTTTTTAAAAATCGAGTTTTTGCATAAAATCTGGCATTCTTAAAAAACTTTTAAAAGTAATACATATCTTTTAATTCCTAATATATAAAGATGTTCCATTATTTATGTACTGTATTTAAAAGATCCTAATTGCTATTTTTCATGAAAATGTTACTAAACTCGACAATTTTTATAATCTATAAAACTCTCTTGAAAACAGCAAAAGGGTTGAAAAATTAGTTAAACACTAAGCTAAAGAGAGTTTGAGCTATAAATATGGTGAGTTTAAGAAATGTACAACTAGTAGAACATTTTTCATATTGTATTTAAATCTTTAAAAGCATTGTCTGAGAAACTATGTTTTTTGGCTTCACGGTAAAGTTCACAAATGGATTTCTTTTTAAGACATTGAATTAACATTTTAAGAAAATTTTTATTTTATTTTATTTGTATTATAGACTATAATCTCTGTGTATATATTTATGCATTTTATTGCATAATTTGTGAGAAAAAAACATGCTTTTTTTTAAAAAAAATTGACAAACTTCAAAAAAATAATATAAATCTTATCGCTCTAGGCATAGATAATGATGTTATTTTTGTGCAGTTTTAATATTATTTGAATATATTAATTAGAATTTTCAATACAAGGTTTACTGTAACTGCAATTTTTAACTAAAAATTCCCAATCTATCCAAAATAATTTAAAATTTTGTGGAATTGTATTTTAATTCCTGACTCAAGTGTAGTATAGAGGCCCTTTCAATTTTGCGATTTTTCTTTGGATTTTGCGATTTTTATATAGATATTATGGTGAGATAACGAATTCATTCTGGCTTCGGGAAACCTATCGCTAAGTGAAGTAGCTTGGCGATCGATTTTGGTCACCAAAAAAATTTGACATCGCCAAGGGCCCTATACTACACTTGAACCTTAATTCCTAGTTCTATGCACACCCTTTTTAAAGAAAAAAGTCTTTTTTTAGTTGAAAATTTATGTTTCAATAAAATGCTCCGAAGGTAGCCACATACCTTAAATTTGTTTTTTTAAGTAATCCGCCAAAAAAAGGCAGATTTTTATCACAGTTTTTCGCTAAATTCCTATAAAAAAAAAGCCTTATATTAAAAACAAGGCACATACTTTTGCAAAACAAATAGGTGAAAACTTTAATTCAAAAGTCTAGAAAAAGACTGTTTTGATTTAAAGTCATAACACAAAATTAAAACAATCTAGTACTCATGTGTTCGTCCGCGAGTAGCGTGGTAAAAACGAAAAATAGTTCGGAAGATTTATGAGAACTAAATTTGTTGTTGAACCCCAATCTTTAAAATATGTAGCCAGTATATTAAAAAAACTTCTTTAATCCTGAATATCTTTTTAATTTGTTTGATAGTGTTAATTAACCATTTTTTGAAATTTTGAGTTTTTGTATAATGTTTCATATTCGTAAAGGCATGCGTTCAAATCTGATACAAACAAACTCATTTCAAAGTGAGTATGTCCATGTAGTCATTTTTGAGTATTTCTTTTTTCTCCGTGCATGCCATAGTCCAGTTCCTGCCACACTATTGACAACCCGTGTTATCGAAAAACTTCGTTTTTTACATTAATGGTCCCCAACCCCTGGTCGCGGACCAGTCCGTGGATCAAATAGCATCGGGTCGCACAAACATTAAATTATTTCTATTTTATTTACTGTGGTGTGTTTCTAGGACTTGTGCGACTTTTTTTTAGAAGTCGCTTTACATTCCATATTAAATCATTTCCTATTCATTTTTGGAGTAATTATATTTTATTCTGAAAACAGTGCCGTTTAAGCTCATCTAGGGCCCAGGTCGCAGAAAATCCACAGGCCCCCTTGACACTGGAGCATCGAAATTTATAACCAAAAAATCTGTTTAAGTACAGCTTATCTGGGCGCCCCAAGCACCCGATGGATAAACAAGCATTCTGAAAATATGTTTAAATAAAATTAAATTAAAATGATTAAATCAAAACACAATGCACCAAAATATTAGAAATCAACGTTCATCCCTCAGCGGGCTGCGGTAAAATTATCAAACACTGACCGGTTCCGCGGTGATAAAAAGTTTGAGAATCACTGTTTTACATGACCGTATTCCTTTTGCCGCGTTATGAGCAGAATAACACGAGTTGTCAATAACGTTGTAGTACCATGTTGAGTCGAGTGTGGCAGAAACTGGATTATCCCATTGATGTGACCAAAGGTTCACATATAGTGCAACTGTAAAATATTTAAGTGTTGTTGTTGTTTCCACCTGATCGACAGTAACATCAGATCAAGGTCCACGAAATTCATCGCGGCTAAGGGCTAGAATTTTACGCCTGTCGTTAACCTAAGCTTTGAGCCCCCCAAGAGGGTGACAGTGCGACTTTGCTCACGCAACACGATAGATGGCGACACCGTTCGGACCGACAGATTTAACGAGCACGTTCTCCGATTTGTACTCGGCGGGCATTTGGTGGCATCGGGCATCGAACCCAGGCCTTCTGGTCTGAGGTCCGATGCTCTAACCACTAGGCAACCCACGGCCCAAAAAAATTTTAAGTAAAGCTTGAATCGTTTTTGTATTCGTTCATGTGTCTCTTTGGCTGAATTCTTACATTTCTTTACTACAGAGGTCCGAAACCTTGGAGAGAATTGTGAAAAATCCTGTACATGTACTCTCTAAATTCCGAAGAAAATCACGACATTCAGTTTATGAATCTTCATTATTATATTGTGAGATTTTTTTCCCCACCTCCCTTCGAGACACTCGCTCCAAGTCGTGACCTTGACCCGTGGTAAGACACAAGAGAAGCGTTTCTAATGAACTATAATTCGGCGAGGAGCACTCTCGGTACCCAAAGGGCAACACAATGCCGCGACCACCAAAGCGTAAACGGATAACTTGCATTTGGCGGTCAGTGAGTGTCGGAAAAGTATGCTCTAGCGAAGATGGCGCAGGTCAAAATGTGCCAACACTTATACGATTCCTTTGAAAACGTCCCACTCCAACCAGCCGAAGAGGAGCTGGGAAGTTATTCACAAGCAAAGTAATAGCAAAGAGAGCGAGTATTTTAACACATGTGGAAAAAAATGAAAATGCAGATAATAATGATAAAGTTTTCTATATTATGAAGATATGAAACCGCTCGCGCTCGTTTTTGTTTATGATGCACTAAAGCAGAGGTTTTCAAACTTTGTCAACTCACGGAACACTTGCAACCCATAAGGTGTTTCCGAAAAACTCAATCAGAAAAGGAAGGGGAAAAAAAGTCTTAAAGTTTATATCTTAAAATAATATTTAAAGTAGATTAACTCCTCAAAAGGACTTCAAGTTCAGTTTTTTTTAAAATATATATATATATATATATATCTAGCTGTGTGCCTAGCCGCCTTTCGCAGGTTTCGGCTTTTTCAACACGACGGGTTTTCAGGACTCGAACCCACGACACTCCACGAGTTCGTGACCATAACCACTAGACTACTGCAGCCACCATGATTCCTTTCGAATTAATTTACTTTAAATTTCATACTGAGAGCAAACAATAAGTGACGCGAGCAAGGTAATTTAGCATCACAATCCCATACATATGAGTGATACATGCGATGAGCAATTTTAACAATTTGCTTTTTTTAAAACGACGCAAAAAAAAAAAAAGTGAATAAAATCGTATCATCGGAACCTAAGAACTTTTAATTTTTAAACTAATTAGTTGACTTATGTTTTTACACTTCCAGATGTTTTTTCGCACGGAGAGACCACGCAGTTAGTGACATTGAATTTTTAAATAACAAATCTGTACTATACATTAAATGCCCTCAAACATATTTTGAGAAATGATGCACAACCAATATTTAGTATTAACCATACCATATATTAAATATAACAGCTCGTGCATTTTCTTAACAATCCCCCCCCCCTCCGGAGAATGGAGTTTTAAAAAATTGGTAAACATTACCTGGGAATATAAAATTACAATAGCTTTAATACATAAATTATTGGATGATTAAAAAAAGGGGGACCACTTTTAGAGTTACATACTGATTACAAACAAAAAATTATTGAATCTAGGTTAAAATGTAAAAAAAAAAGGAATTACTGGTAATACGAACAAAAAACCATAAGTGATTAATATCAATCTATTAAAATGAGTGCATAATAATCGAAAATGCTTTATAGAATATCAAGATATCTCACCTTTTTTTGAAAGCAATATCCAAATACGAACACGCCTTTAAAAAAAAATCCAACACTATTCCGAACTACCGAACACAACAATTCCAACTATCACTGATGGAGTTTTCTTTCTTTCCATGTACATATTTAGTTATGCCAAGTATAATTTTTTTTTAAAAAAAATGGGCTGCACCAATGCAAACCAAGGACACATCTCGAAATGTGTATGTTTCCATCGGTATGAAAAAGGTCAAGTTTCTTTATGTCAGTGAGTATGAAGTGAGTGAGATTATTGATATTTGATTGTCCATTAGCAGCACCTACTAACCTTGAATAACCGCGGCTTCATTTCACCTAATCGAGTGTGAGCAGACGACGTGTGGCGAAAGCTTTATCATTCAGCCCCCGCTGACACGAGACAACATCATGACTGTGGATCGAAGTGTTTAGTTCTCCACCCTGTGACAATTTTACAATGCTATTTCCCACGGATCCTTTTTTCCCATGTCAGGAAAGATGATTTGTAAAACCCGAAAGCACGTTCCGAGATATCTACTGGAAGGTGAAGCACTGGTCGACCTTGAAGTCCCGTCTTAGTTTTCTCTCTCTTCTGCCGGAGTTGATTGATTTCATCAGCATCAAATATACCTACACCTCTTCAAAGAAACAATAAAGGGACATCTACTTGTTTCAACACGCGTTGGTTTGTCGTCTTTTGAAAAAAGATACTATAGATCGCACGCAAAAGGATAGAACTTTCTTTTATTTTTCATTATTTTCATGCACACGAAATGGCAACAACCGCCAAGCAGCGACTGTTAATCTCTAGTTTCAGTATTACAAAAGTTTTCTTTGCCTTAATAACTTTAGAGTTAGTTTTATATGAATTTCTCGTAAAAGTTCACCCCCCCCCCGCTTATAAATTTTACCTAACAATTATGTACTATGCAATTTAAATTTTATAGCTTAATAAAATTATGTATATATATATATATATATATATATCATTTGTTTGCAAATCACAACTTTTTCTTATTTTATCTAACACGTTTACGGATAAGATGAAAAGTTTTCCTAATTATAGTACAGGAAGCTTACATTTTACACGAATTTCTGAAGAAATCTACCGTGTAAGATGTACGTATCGTTAAGTGAGCGTAGGTTGCATTTTTTAAAAAAAAGAATCAGAATAAAAATTCTAATACAAAAATTCATGCATTTCAATTATTTTTTTAAAAAATTTCCCTCAGATACACAATGAGTTCTCTCAGAGGGTGCAAATAAAATAATGAGACTATTTCAAAAAAAGAAAAAAGGTGAAAGTTATAAAATATATATACATATGTTTCGAATTTCTTTCATATTCTTTTATGGCGAAATAAAACAAAAGAAACGTGCAGAAATTAGAATGGAAACCGCTCTTTCGCTGTATAATGGCGGAAAAACAGCAAAATTAATTTAAAGAGTGGGTCCTGCTTAACCAGGATGGGTATCAATGCGATTCCCACTTTAGAGGCGGTAAAACGATCTGATTAAAACAAAGGGTGGAGTAGAGAAAAAACACAATTCCTGCTTCCCGGATTCTAAATAAGGAAGGATAAGATTAAGACTAGGCTAACAATTGTGCCTGCAGATGGTTGGAGCGGTAAAAATCAACACAGGAAAAGACCATTTGATGCTTCATCCTCGGGATGTGACACTCGGAAAAGGATTTCATAAAGGTCACATCCCTCACACAGAACTAAGCACAGAGCTAGAAATATTGCTGGATGTATCCATGAAAAAGAAAGAAAAAAGTCTACAGGGTTTAAAAGAGACACATAATTGTTTTCCAAAGAAATGGAAATGTCAGATTCGTTAAATTTTCTGTATTATTTGGATTTTGGGGTATATGATGTACAAATCTAACTAATCAAATTCTTTCGAGGAGTTTTAGAGTTAAAAAAATGGATTTGTTTAATACAAAAATTAAGAATTACGCACAACTGTCTCAAAAAAAAAAAATCTGAGTGCTTTTAAAGAGACAAATGATAGGATTTCTTTTCTCAAATAATTCTTCGTGAACATCGAATTGAATTTTATGCATTTGTAAATAATTACTTAATGCGTAAAACGAGTTAAATACTATTACTATCTATATAAATAACAAGGAAATCCATAAATAAATTTTTAAAAAAACACAAATTCTTTTTTTTTTAATTCTTTCTCATACACATTTTTTCTGTCATTCATTTTTTCCCCATTTCATTCGAATTAATAAAAAAACCAGAAATTATTTTAGTCCGAGGAAAGGTATTTATTTAACCTGTTCGCAGGACCGCACGATTTTTCCTGTTAAGCCTAAATCAATTTAGAGATTCTTATAAAATCCTGACTGTAATAAAATACGACGAAAATTTAGAGTTTATAATCATTCCAAATTCCGTAAGTTCCAAACTCATATCCCACCCGCGTGTTCATGGGTCTCTAGAGCAGGGAAACCGTAATCTTACACATGACATATACATGTGTGATCATGATCCTGGACGGGTTGAAAATAACAATTCTGATTGGATAATTGTGCATGGCCGTGTTTGAAGGTGAATTGATCGAAGTCATCATTTCTGAAGTCATCAGAGGCCGCGAGAAACGAGGAGTCATGGTCGCGAGCTCATGATCGGCGTTGTCAAGTCACGGATTCGAAACCTAGTGTTACTGAAGACACACCATTTAGAGGGCCTGATACACGTTGAATCTGTGGATGCTCAATCGTTGACGCGGTGTAGAAATTTGGACAGAGGGATGCCAGTTCAGCTGATGTCCTCATCACGTTTCCGTGGTTCAAAATGACCAGGTTCATCTCCAATTGCCCTCATGTTGCTTCACAGTACGAAGTACATTAAAACGAAACTCAAATTCAGACAAATGATGAAAGAGGACATCTGACCCAGGACACCACTATCCAAGCTTATACATTATGCTAACGTGGGGACTTAGAGCCGCGACAGATTTAACGTGCATCAGATCCTCTTTAGTGGCACCATGATTCAAAATCATGATTCCACAAAAACAAAAAAAACAAAAATAGCAGCCACGGATTCACAACCCAAACCATTCGGGTGCCGAGTCCTTTGAAGCTAGGTAAAACAGACGGATCAAATCCATGCCTAAAAAAATGTTCGCAGCGAAATTTGATTGGATATTTCATGGACTGCTGGCGACGATATGAAATATGAATCCTAAAATTAATAACCGATAAGGAGATGATATAAAATATTACTGCAAAATACACAATCAAAAAAACCCAGCTAAATCAAGCGTCGAGAATGGAAAAGGAAGAGAGAAAAGAAAGACGACAAGAAGCGCCCAACTGACTTTTCCTCCGATTCTGCAAGTGACGGTCGCAATGAGAGAGAAGAGTCAAACATGAAATAAATAAATCTTCTTAGAGTTGATGCGTCCCTTCTCTGGAGGATTCCGCCATCTTTCAAGGTCTGGTGGTTCGAGATTGACACAGAGCATTTCAAACGGAACATTTCAAACCAAGATCGCTTTTTTTGGGGGGGGGGGGGTCGCTCGTACTTTTACAGGTGGAAATGCGCATTCACCGTCGCCTCGGCATGCGATTCAGTAACGGTTGATTGCATTTTTCCATGCATAATTGTATTTCGATTTCTTCAGGGAGGTCCGGCTTCAATTTTCGATTTAGACAAGACTGTCCTCTGGCGTGGGACTGTTTACGGACAAGGGATTTTAAAAGAGGATTCTTTCGTACTTGTTTGTGGATTGAAAGCATTTCGTGTGAATAAGGAGGAGAAATGCGGAAAGCCCAAACTGTGGATGTTATGCTGAAATTTTCTGAACTGGAAGAAACTTGGCATGGCTAGTACGTGGACGGCACTGTGTCAGATTGCATAATAGCGTTTGGATTTTCTTAACCCTATTTTCTAGAGATTTCATATTTATACTATAGTCTACCGAGGAGATATATGTATTTTTAAAGAATCTGTGTACACAATTTAGAAGATAGAGAATACTTTTATTATTGCAGATCTTATTCCATAAAAGGAACATGCTTGATAAATTTCAAGTTAGAGTAGGTCTAATAGTTCTAAAACGGGAATATTTATATATAACACCCTCTAACCCCTCGCAGCTCCCTTGGGGGTTTATTTTCGCAAAACCCCTTAAGCAGAAGATTTCAATTCCATGAAAAGAACATGGCAGCCAAATTTCAAGTCTGCATGTCTAATATTTCCGGAGGTATCGTGATGAGAGAGTGAGAGAGCCACTTTTCTCCTGTATATAATATATAAAGATCTTTCTTTTTAAGTTACTATCTATATATTATATAGATAATGACTTAAAAAAGAGCTAGACCATACAATAATAACAAGAGTATAAAAATACCGGGGAAAAAATATATCCTTTGATAACGAACAAAATACAATCAAGCTTTCCAAAAATGTTCGTGCATATATTCTCTAACAGTATTCAAAAACACCAGAATATTTCGATATACTAATAAAAAACTTAAACATTGTTTTTTTCTTTCAACGAAAACCAATGAACACTTCTTTTTTAAAAATTTAGAGTAATAAGGCCTGCAAGCATTTTTTGTTGATCCTATTTAACAATTAAGCAAAATATAAGAAAATATATAGTACATTTAGAAGAGCGTTATATACTAATAAATAGTTACATTCAAAAGATATATCTTTCAAAAAAAGCAAAAGTTTAATATATTACTTAATGATCCAAATGCAAAATGTGAACTAAAATACTTCTTGCTCTTCTATTCGAGCTAGAATGGTTGCACAGGCGGTTTTGTCGACGAAGTAGTAAAGATCCTAACATGGGTGTTTCAATCAACTTATTTATTTCTTCTAATCTGGAGGAGAAAAGGTTCTGGAGGGGTAGACTCGTACAGAGAAGTAAGTCAAATATTGGATATCTGTTTTAAAAAAATAAATCGCGATTTTTGATTCTTTTTTCATTTAAAATATTTTATTGATTCAAAATTATAAACTAAGAATAATTGCTTCAAATTTTTTTCTTCAAAATAAAAACATAATTCTTTCAAAAAATCGATTTTTAATTTTTTTTTTTATTTCACACTTTTATCGATACCAGTATTTTAAAATGGAAATGATTATAAACTAAGAATAATTACTTCAAAACTTATTTATTTTTCAAAATAAAAACATAATTCTTTCAAAAAATCGATTAATATTTTTTTTATTTCACACTTTTATCGATACCAGTATTTTAAAATGGAAATGATTCTAGTATCGATTACTTAAACTTTATATTCCAAAAGATGCAAACTCGTCCTTCTTTTAATAATAATAATTTTTTTTAAAAAGTGAAATTCCAATTCCATTCAAAGATATCTTGTAATCATTCTGCATTGGAAGAACTTATTTCAGCTTTAATCACGTTACAACGTAACAGAATCGATTGTAATGTAACAACACATCGATAGATATTATATGTAATATGAGATAAAATTTCTCGAATAATAGAAGAAACTATTTTCATATCTCAATTAAAGATAACTACCATTTAATACGCAAAATTGCAGTCATTTATCTCTTTACTCCACGATGTCGATTCAGTAGTTTTGAAAATAAAAAGACAACACAGTACAAGCGCGCCAAGAAACGACAATTATTTCTGTGCGATACACCCCAATACGAGCCACTATTCTTCCAGAAAGAATCATTCACAATTCATTCGGTCGCTAACTGAAAGAGGAGATCGTTACAAAACCCTTTCCTTATTTTTTATTAATGAACCACCAGCGCTGGAGACAGAAATGGGCCCCCGGTGCCTTTGTTCGATAATGAGGCCTGTGTCCTCAAAATGTCGCCCAAGGAAAACGCACTTCCTACTACTGCAAGACGTGAGCTTCAATTAGAAAACATACACAGACTGCTCATTCATAAGCGCCAGAAACGTGCCTACACACTCTTCGGTGACCCAAGTTCGAACCAATCTCGACGTTTGGCGCACGTTTTTTTTTTTAAAAGGTTTTTTCTTTGGATGAAATAAATTCAAACGCCCGACGATAACAAGGGCTAACATGGGACAAATAAACAAAGGGTTAAGTTCGGGAATACTATTAATTTTTCTTAAACATGCTCATTGTGAAAAATATTACAGATCATATAAGAATAACAATAATTAATAATGAAACTGATATTTTGATACCTCATCGGATCTTAATCTTTTTAGTCTACTTTTTGTATATAGTTTAATTTTTTTTTTAGTTAAAATTACCTCGAAAAATCATTTTTCACATTCACTTCTTATGATAGCTAGATAATTTTTATAAAAAAAACCAACTCAAATTAATCAAATGGCATCTGCAGGGGGGAGGAGGACTGGAACGTTATTCGCATTTTACAATTTAATATATATACATATATATATATAAATATATACAGTCGAACTCTTGATAATTCGAAGTTTTTCATTGGTCCTTCCAACTTCGAATTATCAAGAGGGTAGAAAAAACTCCCAAAATTCACGAAAAGAAATTTTTTTCCAACACATTTAAATTTGAAACTATGTAATAAGACAACAATTGTGTACATATGCATAAAATTATTTTAAAGTTCTTTTAAAAAGTAAATATTATACAGAAGTTAAAAGTCCCGTATTAAAAGAATACATCAATACATGCATACACAATCGTACGTATCTTTTCTTCCAAATAGCGGACCATCCTTTCTGAACCCATTAGGAGAAAGACTACGTGCTAAACGATATATATATCTGATATATAGGTGCGGTAGATCTATTGTCCACATGAAAAAGGAATGCAATAAGTTTCTTTTCGCCTGAGGAACCGGAAAACACAAAGGGGGAGCAGACAGATAGTCATCAAAGGGGTTACGTTTCAGGGGAGACACGCAGAGACAATACAAAGCAAAATTTGTAAGATCCAACCTGTTTGCTACAGGACTGTACATGATAGTGAGTGTTCGAATTGTCGAGAGTTTTATAAAATAACTTCGAATTATCGCGTATTGTAGTCTCGCCAACTACACATTTTACTTCGAAACATTGAGGGTACCCAAACGTATTGTTTTAGTTCGAAATATCCAGAATTTTTCTAGGGACTGAGCATATACTTCGTATTATCGAAGGTTTGAATTAACGAAAGTCGACTGTATATGATAACGGCCCAACAGAAGATCGAAATAACTAAAGATAGGGTTAAAATAATTTTCACCTATATCTTGATGTATAAATAATCTTCCTGTATTATTTTTAATTATTTAATATGCAATTTTCATGGATTCCGAGTTTTTCAAATTTCTGAATACAATTTACGGCACACAATCACAAATGAGAAGCTGCTTCAAACTCATTTTGAAATTTATTCTTAATGTAGACATAAAACGAGACTGCCCTTTGGAACAAACTATGTCTCCTAAACTGGTTAATAAGTATTTACTTCTGCTTCAATAGAGAGTTCTTTGTACTTTTTTTCCAATGACATCTCTTTTATTTTTACTTTTCCTTGAAATCTTCCTTTTTTAAGGATAGTTCCTTTAATTTGTTGAGTAGATTTGACATTCATATCTCTCTCTATGCACCATTTGGTATCAAAATATATAAAATTTCAGAAATGTCCTTTAAATTATGGTAAATTTTTTTTACTATTAACGAATCAGATACATTTGAGCCCATTTTGTCCCACCCCATCACTAATATGAATATTTCATCCCCCCCCCCCCGCGTACGCCTAAACTTGGGAATGACTCACAGATAGCCAATAAATCGTATAGCAAGTAATAATTTTTCATAATTTGATGTAAAAAATGAAAATGAAATGATAAATAATGAAAAATTTATTTTCAAATATTTGTAAAATTTAGTAATGTTACCGTATTTACTCGAATCTAAGCCACACCCCAAATTCTCAACAAGTCTTTGTGGAAAATGAAAAATAGTGTAAAATAGTTTAGAACATGCCATTGCCCCATCAAAGCATTTCTTTATAAATCCGATTCTAAGCCCCAACCGATTTTCAGTAGCTTTAACATTTGGGGGGGGGGGAGAGTGCGGCTTAGATTCGAGTAAATACGGTATATTGTCTGATATGCATTAATATTCATTGAGGTGAAACAGGAGTTTTGTTGAAAATGCCTACATTAAGAGGGCAATGCACCATTCCACTGAACTTGCAGTAACAACTACCGGCAGAACAATTGGATAACGAACTCTTAATGAAAACCTCAGGCAAAAAGTTTAAATTTCAAACAAAAGATCGCAATCTAATTTGAAAACCTCATAGAGTCAATAAACAAGAAAAAAATAAGAAAGTACAATAACATGGCCACCAATATTTAAGGAATGTCCAAACACATTCCTTTGTCTAAACGCATACGACAACTTGTTATCGATAACAGAAAGGAGTGAAGGACATATCACTATCTCCTTATTTTGAACATTTTCTCTCCCTACCTTAACGTAAAATACATAATTCCCCCAATGATAATAAATTCAAAATTGCAACGATACAATAAAGACCTCGAGTCAATTGGACAGCGGAGACAATGCGTCCATTACCGAGGAATGCCAGAGTGACCATTCGCTATCTTCGCTCGAAGAACAATAGCCAGGAGGAATATATATCATTTTCTTTTTTCTTTTTTCTTTACCACTTTTAACTGAACGAGTAACTGGAGCTTGGAAAAGGGCAAGACTTCCATTCTTCCCAAGTTTTATCACGGTTAATTTGAGAGCGGGTACCTGAAATCCAATAAAAATGTTCCGAAATTATGCAAGTTCTTAGCTCGATACATTTCTGAGAAGGACGCTTTTAATATTTGAATTACAAAATCGATATCAGATTAATCTTAATCGAAAGAGTAATTTTGTTGGAAAATTAGCACAAATAATTGTCGGGTAAAAATATTGTCAGTTGATAATATTTTTTAACCCTGTAGAATAAAACACATCAATTACATCCTGAATGTAATTGAATTGAAGTAAAGTAAAAAAAAAATTTTAAAAAATTTGCATATATCAATAGGAATAAAAAAATTTTAACATAAAAGTTTTGTACAGCCCTCCAATGTGGCGAGGCAATACAACACCGCGACTGTTTTTTCAAATCTCTTTAAACGAGTAACTTCTATAAAAAAAGAATTTTACGAATTAACAAACTTTTAAGCGGTTTCATAAATTCTATATACTTCCAGGAATTCCTTCTTTCATTAACTACTTTTTTAAGTAAACTTTTTATGCGAAGAATGGCAATGCAAAAAAATGCGTAAGCAATGAAACAAAAACAAAACAAGCATGGGAAACACGATGCCTTTTTATACTGGTTTGATTCTTTATTAGCGTCGCACTTCAAAGCAACACGAGGGCTAGTAACAACAGACCACGTGACGAGGACAATACCTCAGCTGGCACCTCATTCTCCCAAACTTCTACGCCAAGCCAACGTAAGGGTTTGGAGTCACGACAAATTTAGCGTGCATTCGCTCTTTTAAACGGCGAATCTTTATCGGCACCAGGTCGAAGAAATAATGTAAAACATGAGAGGGCAACACGCAACCACTCGGCTACCGAGGCCACATATAAAGAATTGAATACAAATATTCTTCTTAAAAATGAGCACATTGTGACGCCACACATATTTTTTATAGTAATAACTAATCTTAAAATGACCTTTTCCACATTACCGATGTAACTTGTATTCCACAACTTTCTGAAATTAACTATTCCATTTTGGAATGGTCATACAACAGAATGTGTGACCTTTGCTACAATCGAAACAAATATTATTGTTCACAGTAAATTTCAATGTTGTTTTAATTTTAATGCATTCCAAGCATGCTTTACTGAAAGGTTTTCTTACCTTTCATTAAATGATTAAAATACACTGTGAACGCATGAAAATTTTTTAACGAAAGTTAAATTACTGTTCTATAACCCAGTTTCATGTTCCCCTTTTAGAGGAGAAGGTGTAGTAGTGTAGTTAGAGGAGAAGGTCCAAATAACCTAAGCAGAGGTTAGGCCAAGTCAACAAATCCAAAAACTTTCAAGAAATCATAAATGAAATGAGAAGTGGCAAATGAGTGTACCCAACCAACCCCCTTACAATTTAAAATACTAAAATGCGAGGAAGCTTTTAATTGTACAGATAAACGTGTGTTCAAATGTGATTCATTTTCGAAGGGGTCAAGCGGTTGAGGACAGCTTTCGAGACCGGATATTGTTAATTGCTGCTCATTTGTGGACTTTTTCTATAAAAACACCCATCTTCTGTAATTCTGTCTGTTGAAATGGCATTAATACAGAATTAGGATTTATTGTTATGTCGATTTATTGTTGTCACCTAGTATATGGAAAGCGGTAATTACTAACCTGTTGCAAATCGACTGCTGCTATCCCTGATCTTTAGATCCTTTCTTTCTGTTGATTTATACTGTCATGTTGTTCTGGCAAGTCGAGGTGCGACATCGATGGCCACGGGGGGCGCTGTAATTAATCGATCCTAAAGCAGCGGAAGCTCTTAATTGTACAGATAAACGTGTGTTCAAATGTGATTCATTTTCGGAGGGGTCAAGCGGTTGAGGACAGCTTTCGAGACCGGATATTGTTAATTGCTGCTCCGGATGCTTATTTGTGGACTTTTTTATTCTCTCTCTAGATGTTTTTACAAGTGATATTAATTTTTTTCCCTCTCTGTTTTCCCTTCTCCCCTTTGCGCCTCGGGCCTTATCAACCGTCTTCCGTGGCCAGAAGCACTTCCCATACTTGTTTTTTTTTTCTTTCTTTGTTTCTGATAGCGAACATGTCGACTGCGGTTTTTTGAGTTTTGGTGTCTTTCAATAGTATGTGTACGTCTATCAACGGTTGGGTGAAATATACTTCGTACACCAACACCGTTGGCGTTGTCTAATTATTCAATCATTTAAAACTTAGTGTTTAACAAATAAGATAGAGAGACGTCCAAACCACCATTTGAAGACTCGCTAGTGTTACACATTGAGAGTTAGTTTTTGCAAGGTGCATTAAATCTTTTGGACGTGCACCATTTGTAATTACGCGTTTCATATTAACAAAAGATGAACAAAAAAAACTGAGATAATATAAAATTATAAGTCGACTAATACCACAATTCAACTACAATTTTCAAGCATATAAAACTGGTTATTCTAAAACCTAAAGGTCTGTTAATGTTTTTCTTGAAGTACCATTACCAAGTGTAACTTAGTAATAAAAAGATATTGAAATATTGGTAAGTTAAAGGGAGGTCCTATCAACTGATCTACATAATACTTATGAACAACAAAGGGACTGCTGGCGAAGAAACCTCGTAATTTAGTACCCAAGTCAGATGACAAAGTGAAAACCTTACTCACTCCACGACACCGGAAGGACTTTTGAGTCTTGAATGTCTTTACATGACGGGTCTTGAATGGCATCAGGACGACTGGACAGAAACAACACCGAAATAAATTCACGTATAGGAACACTCGGTGACGGCGACTACAGGGTTTCTACTAGGATCAATAATCGTGTAAGTCGTTTTAATTAGAGTCGCTAATTACATTCAATCTGTCAGAATTACAAAAGATTAGAGCGAGAATTAAAAGTAAGATTAAGATATTTATTTCCATAGGGGCAAATTCGAAATGTAAAGCCTCCATGTGTTCAGCAATACTAAAATAATCGATTTTAAACATATTTGTAGAAATCTAGGTTGACATTGATATCGCTAATGACACTTGATCAGACGTGTGTAAATCAAAAGTCATAGGGTGGGGTGGCCAACTTTTTTGCATGATAGATCACCATTTCGCTATTTAAATATGACACTTATAGACATTGGGAATATAGTATTTTTTAATCATGGAGTTTGTTGACAGATTTAAAAATTAGCTCTGTGATCGACATGTTGGCCATCCCCGTCATAGGGTATGTGACACTCAAAACAAAGGAATTTGGAAGGAGAAATAAGGTGTTCCATTGATAACAAAAGTTTAACTTGTACCCCATACATAAATACGGCCTGCAGAAAAACAAGAAGAAATTTAATTTTTTTTTATCTATTAATTACAACATCCCATAATTGTTCAATTGCACATTTATCAGCTAGAATTGTAGAAGATTGAAACATAAATGAAAAACAGGGGTAAGTCCTATCTTTTACCTGAAAGAGTGACATGCAGTACTCGTATTATAATATGATGACAGCTCTGCAAATCAATGCGATTAACAGTATATCGACTGTTGATAAAATACTAGTTTATTAAGAACAGAAAGTGTCAGGTAGATAGAAGTGTGATAGTTCTAATTACGTGTCAATTTATTAAAATTACAGATATTTAGCGTATAATTAAAAGTAGGGATCAAAATTAGATGCGTACATAAGACTTGAAAATGTAAAAATCCTTTAGTCATTTGCAGAGGTTTTTAATATAAATTATCGGATAGATGAGAGTTTTGGCTGCTGCTAATGCATGGGAAACCTTTGAACTACTGAAGAAGGCCTCTCATAATGGATTTCAATGAGAGTTGACCACTTGTTGTTGCCATACCACAAAACAAAGTGTTGTTTTCCGATTTTCAAATGCTTTTGCGGGTAAGTTTTAAACATTTTAACCTACTAGTAAACATGTGACTAGAACATTAAAGTTAAGCATAATGTAGACTAAAAGAATTGTAGTTTGTAATGCTGTGGTCATTTTTCAGCTGACAATGGTTTGTCCTTCAGTTTAAAGGTTCATTTTCCAAGCTGATGTGTCGGAGGTATTCCATAATACTCGACGTGCAGCAATAAATCATTCCATTCTGATGTATCATTTGTAACCCATTTGCCATCAACTCAAGAACCAGAAAACAAAGACACTGAATGTACCTATCTTCTGTAACGGAAAATACTCCGAAGACCAACGAGGGGAAATTTGGATTCAATGCTTTCTGTGGGCTCCCCTTGATTGTACTGGAGCAGAGAATGATTATATTTGAGACTTTTTTTTTGTAAATAGACTCGAAACAGAAATGTATTTTTTTTAAATTGGCTTTTACAGTTAAAAATAATTACGTTTTATGAAGTATTAATGTAGGAAAGGAGTGCAAGTTTTCTTTTACTTCTTTTGATTTTTATTGTAAGAGATGGCACCACTAATCGAAACCACGTGAGTTTTAGCTGCGCGATACGATGAGGTCATGTATTTATAAAGGGGGCAGAAAAGAAAAACTGAGAGTTGCACCAAAGCTTGAACGAAGGCAGGTCAGAGGAAATCGGTCTCTCCGTTGTTTTGAGAAAGAGTACGTGTTTTCGGAATTAGTAGGGTGCTATCTCGAATAATTTAAAACCCCTTGTATATAGTAAACGTTTTAGTTGTGTTATTTTAACCCTTGCGTGCTTATTTTAACATTAAAATCGAACCTTCCCCTAGACGCCGTCCCACATTAATTAGATTTTTAATTGTTTAAACTATCTATTCCATAACCATCATTTTTTCTTTAGTTTTTTTTTTATCAACAAAAGAAATTATATTTCTTTTGAGATGCGATAACTCCTTACAATTGTGTATAGTATATATCCATGATGATTTTCGAAATTTTTTTTATCAAAAACAAGTAAAGTTATTTTAAGAAATATTCCATAATACCCTTCATTTAGCATTTTTCTTTATATATCCATCATGATTTCGAAAATTTTTATCAAAAACCAGTAAAGAAATGTAGGAAAGTGAGAAATGAAATGTTTTTAGAAATGTAAACGGTATTCCATAAAACCCGACTCTCATCTATATAAATAATAGTAAAAAAGGGTTCAAATATATTAACAAAATATTCACAATGGTTCATTTATGAACACTTTACATTGATTAAATTGCACTATTTTGATTCTAAGTTCCATTAAAGATTATCTTCAGCAACGTATATTACAGCACGTGTTTCAAACAACTACATGAATAATGCAATTCACTCATTATTCAGTGGAATGGTTGAATGCTTCTTGGAGTGCCTGCTTCCCGCAGGGAAGCTTAAACTCCTATCCTGGGAGAACTTTTGGGGAGACCTCGGCTTAACCTTAGCCCTTTGCTGCATTTGTGGTCATGAAGATTGAAAAAATTTAAGAAATAGAGATAAATTAAATACTTGAGAAATTAGCAGTTACTTTAAGTGAAAAATAAAAGTATTAAGTGAGTGGAATATGTCTGTGAATGTGTGTATTTAGTGAAAATAATCTGAGATTGACATTATTCAGTGGAGTTTTAAGAGATGTTGCCACTCGGTCATATAAGTACAGCTCAAGTTTAAAATGCAATTTAGTTGAGAATTAAGATAAAATTAAATAAACTCAACTAAAGTAGATTTTTTTACATTCAATATTCCTAACATTTCGATTAGAGTTGAATATATATATATATATATATAACCGGTTAAAATATATGTATATATACATATTTTTTTTTTACTGCCGTATAGTCATGAAGGAATTTGAATCGCTTTTTTCCTTTACACTCGAAATACAAGTTTTAAGACGAGGTACCTCAAAACTTGTATCGTTCATGAATTGATTTAAATAAAGATTACACGTCAATACTGACATTTAAAAAGCCGGCCAGTTTTACTCCCATTGACTATCTGCTTTTCTCTCAGTGTCAGTTTTTACCTCAATGGACTACTCAGAAGAGCACCCCTTTGTACGATGTAGCTTTCAGAGATAATACCTGTGCTGAATCTCAGTAACAAATGCTATTCAGCAACTTGTTGTTAGGTTTTAAGTGGTGCACGTATCTCGAAAAAGAAATTTCAAAGGATTAATACAAACACAATAATCAAAATTTATTCACAGGAAAAAAACGAAATATAAACTGAACAGCTGTTTAATATTTTCATGTAAATAATAATTCTTTTGCTTTAGTTTGATGATTTTAAAGTGTAATAACAAACAGTTTTCCAATTTATATTGTTCAAATGTATTGCTTTTTGATTTAAACGAATTATATACACTCTTATACACCTGAAAAAAACCAGAACAAGCTAGAGGGGATGCAGAAATAAATTCATAACATAAAAAAATAAATATTAATTCTCTATCAAATCCAAAGTGAACATTCGATTTCAGTAAAAATTTTAATGAAATATTTCCAAGCCCTTATGAATCGGAAAATTTTAACAGCGATTTCTTTTTTTGTAACATTTGTCCGATTTCTAACTTGTAAAGCAAAATCTACGAAGTGAGTAATTAATTATGAGTAACATTAATATAATTAATGTGTGGAATTGTATTATACATGTGTATATGTATACAATCGAATTTTAAATTCGGTTTGCCTGCGGTTATTGGAATAAGTGTTGAAATCTGAGTTTTACCGTTTTGATCTAAACTTCTACTTTAAGTACGTGATGTACATTGGCAGTCAATTTTTTTTTATCTCAATAGAAAAAAATCCTTGAAATATAAAAAATAAATAAAATAAAAATTTAATTTGCCAGGAAAATAATTTTTTAAACTTAATTTCTTTTTCACCCATACTAGTTTAATTTTAAATATGAAAACTGAATGTTATTTAAATATTTTAAATTAGTTCCGAAAACCATATTTCGCCGCGGATTTACACGTGAATAGCGGGCATTTTTTTCATACTAATGCTAAATATATACGACTAAATACGTACTTTTACGTGATCAGTACTTGAGAGGCATATTGCAAAAACCATGAAGTAAGTTTCCCGCAGATAATGTGTTTAAACAAAATTCTCAGTTAAAAAAAATTAACTTATGTTTATTTTAAAAAAATATTTAAAAAAAACTGTTTAAGATAAAAAAATTTAATTAATTATAAAAAAGTAATACAACTACTTAAAAGCATTATTTTAAACTCCAACGAGCCCTGATGGAATTTTTCTCGAAACTATATTCTAAAATTTAATCAAGATAACTTTCCTGCAAAAAGATCAAGTATATATTCTAGTGATAAAAATAATTGAATTATGAAGTTAGTACAAATAAAACAAAATATTTGAAATACTTCCAGGATCGAATTACGAATTGTACTTAAGAATATAAAAAAAGAAAGAAAATGACACCTTTTTTAATTAGTTTTATAATAAAAATTTAAAATATGCCGTCTATTCTTTAAGGATACATTTTAAGACATATAATAATCAATACGAAGTATTTTATTATATCATATTATTTTTATTTCTGCTTAAATATTAAAGTGGGATTCGGATAAAGTAGAAAATGGCATAAAGATGGAGCAAGCAGGCTTGAAAATTAAAACCTTATAGCCAGCAACAAAGACGATAAACTAGAATATAAATACCTTGGGAACTCTTTTGTTGTTCATACTCATGTCGTAGTCTTTGAAAGGTGCGTAGAAATCTCTTGTGTCCAAGTTGTGGTCACCGTAAAATTCTACATCCATTGTCTTCACACTGTAAAAAGACGTTCGTTCTATAAATTACGCTCAACAACAACAAAGCAATAGTTTTCCTGCCAATCTAAAACAATATTTAAATTTACAGTAAAACAAAATACAGAAAAAATGTCTTAACCGATTGCTTTTATCGTAATTTATTTTTAAAAAAATCCATTAATGTGAATAAATTAAAACGAAGAATTCGAAATCCCTTTAGTTGTGGCCGGATGAGATGTACACCGATCTCAAATAAAATTTTAAAGAATAACTAAACTGACAATGTTAGGAACCATAATTTTGAAACAGCGCATGATTTTTTATACTAAGTGTCTTTTGAATTAGAATATACATATAAAATTGTTTTATTATAAGAAAAATTATCTAAATGCAATTTTTCGGCAAAAAAATGAAGGAAGAATTTCATTTTCAAAACATTCTTTCATAAAAAATACTTCTACAATAAAAATTATTTTTCCTATATATAACTAAGACATCTGTACAGAACCTGAACTAGGAATTTTGAGAAATAAAAATTAAGAAGTGGATTTATTCATATTTTAAGTCATCAGAATTGATAAACCAGGAGTTACGGTCGAGGGTGTTATTTCTTTTGACAGCCTTTGGTCGTCATTAGAGGCACACTTACGTCGACGACATTCTGAGAACTGTTCTGCAGCCATTCCTTTTGCAGTACCCTGGCCTTATTTTTCAGCAAGATAATGCCCGACCAAATACGGCACGTGTTGCTATGAACTGTCTAACAGCTTGTCAAGCACTTCCTTGACCAGCCAGATCGCAAGATCACTCTCCAATCGAGCCTTTCTAGGATATGATGGGAAGGCGACTGCATCTACCAGGGAATGTTGATGACCTGGGCCGACAATTGGAGCAAATTTGGCAAGAAATACAGCAAGAGATCAACAGGGTGCTTTATCACTTTACGCCACGTCGTGTGGCAGCTTGCATCCAGGATAGAGGTGGGTCAACACCTTATTGAGCTCGTCACTTTGTAACAATGTAACTCTGAAATAAAACATTCAATTTTTCTGAAATTT
Organism: Trichonephila clavata; assembly: GCA_019973975.1. NCBI lineage: Eukaryota > Metazoa > Arthropoda > Arachnida > Araneae > Nephilidae > Trichonephila > Trichonephila clavata. Next base: position 21,158 of record BMAO01027517.1, on the reverse strand, counting down.
TAATCATTTTCTATTCTGTATATAATTTTTCTACCCACCAATTTTTGTCTCTATCGGTCAACTCCTTCTTGGTGCACCGTTTTTTTTTTTTATAATTATAGAGTATATATAGGCAAAATATTATTATTACAAAAGCATTTTTAAAAAAGGAAAATGTTTTGAAAGTATATCCTTTTTCTGCATCTTTTGCCAAAAAAATTGTATTGAAACAGTTTTTTAATGTAATAATATTCCTTAAATAAACTTTTTTGTATATTCTTATTCAATGACACTATAAATATCGATATATTTGTTGGTTTGCAAAATCAGAAGGATGCGTGTTCAGATCACATCCTGGTCACCAGTGTATGTTGCGATAAAAGTAATTTCTTGTAGCTACTGTCTAATAGTAGAAATACAATACAGCACTTGTCCAATTGGCAAAGTGTGAGAGATAAGGTTGGAGTGTCAATACTCAGCAAGTTCAAACGACTTTCCACATCGCATCAGATTCATCTGCAGTGGATTCCCTCCCACGTAGATCTAGAGGGAAATGAGATTGTGGACACTTTGGCCTTCGAAGCCCCAGAGCCATCAACATCCCTCACCTTTTTGGAGATTTTCTCAAAAATTAAACACCAGAATAAGACCGCTTGGATTCCCCCCCCCCCCCACAGAGCACCATTGGTATCAGTGTTTTCGTCCCGGAGGCTCCCTGGCTCACGGTTTTAATAGACAGGAGCTACTATTCTTGCCCATATTCGAAGTGGTCACCTTAAATCAATTAAATTTTCCGAAGGATCCAAGAGCTTTGAAATGTGTACTAACTGTTCTTCTGAGTCGGTCTCGCCTGCTCACATCCTCGAATGCCTTGGGCTCACCAAGCAGGATTTATCTGACGATCCCTTGCTGGTGTTGAATTTTTTGAGAGTGTACAACGTCATGGACCTGGTCTAGCACTGCTGGCCAATGGGGGCGTATAACAACATTTCTTGTAATTGCAACTCAGTAGATTTTAACAAAGACAAATATTTTATGGAATGAGATGAGTTAATACGGAACATACATTCTACACTTGCACAAAACAAAATAATCGAATAACAAGTGTTGCCCCATTCTACAGTAGTTAAATTACAATAAGAAGGGCGGTTGCCGCAGATTTATACGTTTTGAAAAGTCACGGTTCTGAACATCAGAGTGAAAAACAATTTGTTTACATTTCTTGTAAATTAACAACATTGAGCACAAGATCATATCAATTGTAAATGATTAAACATGTTGTGTAAGAGAGTAACAGTCATTTTAAAAATTATATTATTCTAAATCGTTCTTTATATTTAGAACATAACCTTCGTGTGACATTAAAGATGAACATTCATTCGTATATCGTACCACTTTCTACCAGAACGATAGAAAAATTGAATATTGCCGAAACACTATCGCACAATCTAGATAACGATTCCACCATTTCGGTTCAAAGCAGCTAGATATAAAAACGCGATTCGGGCTAGAACAAACAGAGATTAATTAGCGTTCTGGAGAATAACAGCGGGGAGTCATTTCGCACGTAGGACTACACACACATACTATGTACTTCAAATATTATCTATATGAGTCGGAGTTTCTTTTGTAAAACTAACTTCAAAAAAGTATTACATTGGATTATACAAAAAGATTAATTTTGAAATACGACCAAATGATGAAATTCGAAGATGAAATTTGTGATGGAATACTTCCAATTTCATAATTAATATACAGTAATTTTAAAGGAATTAAGAAATTTTAAGATTTACAAATACAATGAGCTCGTAGATTGTCCTTACCGAGTCTTGAGTAGTTGTTTGACTCATAACAGTACAAGTTAACACAGCTATTTTGCACAGAAGATTTATTTCTGTAAGCGCGGGAAATGTATTATAATTTTATTTTTAAAAAATTTCAAAAAAAAAAACTTAAAAATTGTTTTTATTTAGAAGGATTATCAGTATTTTAGCATAATTCTAATATGCTTTAATTTATTATTGCATTAAACTTTCATACTTTATTTAAAATGTTTATCTGACCTTATATACAGCACTTTCATTATTTTTGTTTTATTCTAAAACAATAATTTAGGTTTAAAAATATATTTTACAAAAAAACAATAAATTCTTCATTTAGGTCGTATTTGAACTAAAAGTGCATCATTATATCCATTGACTGTGAATTGATGAATTTTTCGGTCATTTATAATTGATGAAAAGTCTGAGAAATTTTTAATAAATCTGCTTTTCAATCAAATATATGGTTATCATAATTATTTATGTCAATATATCGTTGACTGTAGTTGAAGTTGAACAACCATCATTCAAAAGCTTTAACCATTTAAAAATAAAAGCTTTTTTTTTTTTTAAAAAAAAAAAAAGGATTTTCCAAAATTAATTAAAAATTAAAATTTGTCCCGACGATGTAGTTAAATCGAAAAGAAAAGGTAGTACTAGTGTTTACATCAACGAATCCTTGATCTCATTTTTTCGAAATATCGAAAGAATTTTCATATTGGCTAAAGACGATTCTAGTTAGTTAGTCAACGTGGAATACATTAACTCCAATTTCAGTAGCATGAGTTTGTTCAGGTGCTGCTCTCAAAGGCAAACATTTTCCTTTCCATAATTAAATCTCACTAAGTGGATATTTTTTATCCATAACGAAATAAGGAAATACTGATCAGAATACAAAATGATAAAAGAAGATCAAACATTTTGCGCCATTTTTTTCTCAGAAGTTCAACGTCCAACTTCAACAATGGGTTAAGTGCAGGACCAAACAATGCAAGTCGTACGATCAAACAGCAGCAAACACACATTATCAACATTTTTCTTCACGTTGGGCGTCATTTTTATCATTATTATTATTACTCACAAGGAGAAATATAGAGCCAGATGTTTTGGTAGAAGACGTAGTGAAAGGCCAAAGCAATATGCGGGTTTGCCATGAATTTTTTTTTTTTTTTAACATTTATAAACCCCGTGCACCACGCAATGTATAACACGGGGGCATACAACACAGACAGAAGAGAAAGGATTACAACACAAACATCCATGCCTTCTCCGGGATTCGAACCCAGTCCCTACGGCACCGCAGTCAGCTTCACTGACCACTATACCGATGGGCGGCTTTTGCCATGAATGGATGCAAAATTGCGGTTGCACAAGGGCAGGGGAGTAAATAATAATGATTGTGGTTTTGTTTAGGATACTTTGGAATTGCCAGTTTCAAGTTCGATCCCTTTTTCCGTAGAACATTTCTTAAAATAATAACTGAAGGAACAAAAATAATATAATTTTTTTAAAGCTTCCTCATAAATTTGACTGTGGTCCAGATAGCACGAGTTGCCAAGTTGAAACTTTTATAGTTAAAATTCAATCAAAAAACAATGAAATTATGAATTATTAAGAGTATCTAATGACAAAAAAAAAAAATCTAAAACACGCATGAAAAAGTGCTCCAATCCTTCAAACAAACTTGAAATACATTGTTCGAAAATTTCAGAAATTTGTCAGGTTCATTAAAAAATGTTAAGATCTTTTTTTTTCCTTTTATAATAATAAGACTCACTTTATACAATTTAGGCCGAGAAACATATATACCATCACATAGAAAGGCAAAATTTACGTAGATAAGAGAAACTTAAAATATTTCCGCAAAGTAATGCAATACTGATAAAATTAGATAAAAATAACAAGTATTACAAGTATACAATTGCAGATGCAATAAATAAGGAACCTTTTAAAAAATAAAACTTTTATAGAACTATGATTAAACATAACTGTTTTTTAATGTAAAAATGACGATTCAAATCTTATGCTCAATATAACACCATTTTTTTATTTTTATCTTTTTAAGTTGCCGAAAAATTATCCTTTTTTAGCATTATTCCCAGTATTTTTTAAATACTTTATTCACTAGCTTAATAATATATATATATATATATCTGTGTGTGTTGTGTGTGTGTGTGTGTGTGTTGTGTGTGTGTGTGTGTGTGTGTGTAACTTACAGACGTTATTTCTTTATATAAATATAACTATTTAATATTCTAATTATGTGTTATATCAGAAATAACTTTTTTACATATTTAATTCATTTTCATTCAGCATAAATTGATAGCAAAAAAAAAGACAAAATAAGACTTGATAGAGAGAAATATATAAAGTATTAAAACAATAAAAAAAAACAGTATTAAATGTTACAAAATATTTCGTCAATATTTTTTTTCAAAACCTTGTTTTAAATGCTTTTAACCTTATCTATCATAAATTACATATTATTTTCTCTAAATATGATTTATTTCTCATTTAAAAAATAATAATATAATCTAACCTTTTGTCTGATTAAAATTTGAAATTTAAAAGGTTTGAAAAAATGAATTTGAAATTTTTTACTCTTAATTTTAATATAATGGAAGAAAAAAAAAGTACGATAATGCTAAATGACATAAGATGCCTTTTTAATTTTTACAATCCTACAGATCCTTAACCTCAAAGAAGGTATAAATCTGTTTCTAAGATGATGGCAAAATATATTACTTAAAAGTTAAAAACTTGTAAAAAATAAACACAATGCTTTGTAGTTGTAATTATAACACAGAGCAATTCATTCCATATCTGAATCAAAGAACCAAAGATCTCATCCTTCATCCAAATCGAATCCTCATGCAAAAATTCTTCAATTTAACACAAAAAGAAATTAATTAATAGCAGTGTTATTAATTTAATACATTGTCAATATTACAATTCTATATCAGATTCAAAATTCTGAAATCGATCATTAGATTTAACCCACTTCTCATTTACAAATTTTAATAGATCATTAATATTAGCCATTGATTACACTAAATAATAAGCATCATTTAATGATTGGATATCATTTTTCAATAGCAGACAATGAAGCAAGAATTATAAGAATACTCGTGGAAATTTCAGCAACAAAATGACACTGGAGTGATAAAAAAAACTTTTCTTTCAACCAGAATAATTTCACACATATTAACGATTCTCTCCTTAATTGATACTTTATCTAAATTAATAAATAATATACATAATTACAGGAGGGGGTGATGACTACATTTCTCATAATTTTATTTTATTGAATGGATATTCTGAAGAAAAATGTGAACCAACAGTTATTTTTTAACCAAAAAAAAAAAAAACTCCGTGTATCGAACTTTGCCAATTTTTTAAATATGAAGATAATTTGGAGCAAAAAAAAAAGCACGTTCGCTAGATAAAAACTAAATATTTAGAATTTAAAAAACTATAAAAAAAAAGCAAACTGATATATAGATTATTATAGGATAAATTACATTATTACAGATAGATTACATATATAGATGACAGATAATTTATAAAATAAGATTGATTCTTTTCACACAGAAGAATTAACTAATTAATATACAATCGGAAATACATTTCATTTTATGCACATAATAAACATCCTAAAGTAACAAAATTGTAGTACTACTTATCTTCAATGAATAACACATTTTTATTAAGTACCTGAACCAACCAAGTCAAAACTGGACTCTACAACACATCGCTACAAAACATAGAAGGCCATCAAGAGTGATTCATCTCCGATCATAGAATGACCGGCGATTTCGATAGTGAAAACATCCATCATCAAAACCTTACACTCAAGAAAGTGAACACACCAAAAAATAAACAGAAAGCAAATCAATAAAAAACACTATCAAAACCCCCGATACACACGAAACACTACACATACACACGACTTCTACTCATACAAAAATGGAATCCTTACCGTCGACAGATGAAAGTAAAGTAGAAGCGTCTTCGCCTTCAAGGAGCTCTCGGGTTGGCAAAACCGTTTGGCAGAAGCGACCTTGAAGAAAGTTTTGAAAGGGGAAAAAACAGTCACATTTAACGAATTCTCGGCGATTCTTTTTGTCCAGTAGTCGAACCGAATTGTTGCCGATGTGATTTTGATCTTCAGCAGCGTTGAGATGTTATTCGGCAGTTTTTTTTGAAAAATGAAATGGACACAGAGCAACAGCGCTCGAGAAGCGAGTTTCATTCAACAAAAACTTCGAAACGATTCTGAGTCGAGACAGTGAATGAGAAAGAGACTTGATTGGCCAAGAGTCTCGTGAATGGGCGAAATGGGAGGAGATTGTGACGTCACATGAGTCAGGTTCACGGCCCGAGGCTGCGTTGGGAGATGGAGAATACTTTTTTGAAGAAATGGGATGGAGGTATAGTTGCGAATAACTTATCGCTAGATTGGCGCAATGTGTGTTCGATGGAAGCGTTTACATTAAACATTTTTGGTAATTAACAGGATTTCCTGACGCATCACGCGTCAAATATTCATTACGTATTTTTAATTCCTAATGAACACTCAGTATTAAATGTATAAATAATTATTCACTTCTTTGGGGTATCTAATGACCTTTTTAAATCTGTCATTAACGCTATCATTTAAATTTTTTTGTGGCTTTTAAGAAACCTGTTAGGATTATTTTTCAGGTAATTAGAAAAGGGCTTTGTTTTTCTTCTAAAGATTTTGAGGGCTTTTTTAGAGATTAAAAACACCAAATATTTTGTAAAATGTCCAAAAGTTCGATCTTTTTAAATTTAAATTTTATAATGAATGTAGATAATGATTATATTATAGTATCTAATGTATAGTCTATGATTACGGATTATTATTATTATGAGTATAGATATTGTCAAGACACAAACAAAACTCTTTAAGTATTAAGGTGTTAACACCCTTCACGATTCTTGAAGAAGTCGAAAATAAAAATTAAAATATCTGCTTCAATTTAGTTTTATCGCCCCCCCCCCACGCGCACCTTTATTTCCCCTTGTGAAGAAATTCAGATAAACGTTGGCTGGGTGGCGTATTTGATTTGGCGCTGGCCTTGTACACTCAAGTTTGCGGGTTTGACTCCGAACGATGTCGATGAATTTTTATGATGCAGAAAATCGACAGCATCCATGTCGTATACGGCATGTTGAAAATCCCTAGAGGCTAGAAAATCCCTAGGCTGTTTGGCTTCGGTGCTCTGGACAGAATTAAATTCCTAGTACGATTTCGCAATGTCAGAGTGTAAGCTGCCCTTTGGAGAGGAAATTGGGTGTCAAAATTGCATTGCGGCAATTAGTATTCACTTATGAGATGCACTAAAAAGTGATACCAGCTCCCGAGAAGTGTACAAGGTCTGCAATAGTAAAATACTAATCCGCAGCCCCATTTGAAGGGGGGGGGAGTACATTTAGAGCTACTGTATTAGCGTGGTGGTAAAGTTTGATTAGAGGGTTACCAAGCTTCTCTAAGATGATAACAGAAGGATATCATCTTCAACACTTAACTTTGGCTCAAAACTACAAGACTCTTCGAAATGCGATGTTAATAACAATCAATTGTGCTATTGCAACTGTAGAAAACAGAAAAATTATACATAAAAAGATCTATTAATTTTTAACATTGATTGCAAATAATAGTTTTTAAGATTTTTTCTGAACATGTAGAGCTTCTGAACAAGTGGATTTCTACAATATATATTTCAGTTCATAATAATTAAAATCTTTACAATCTATGTGGAGGGAAGGTTGAGAAAAAAGTTGTATTTTAAAATGTAGAAAAAATCTGCATAACAAAACAAATATTTCTAATATGAGTTCAAGTTTAGAGTTCAAATCAACTCATTTCTCAGAGAAGCTAAACTTATAGTTCTATGATCTTTACGAGAGTGTTTTAATTCACATCGCATTAGGAGAGAAGGAAGAATAGGAGGAGGGGTATCAAAATTAATGACTATATTTACGTAATTTTTTTTTATTTCTCGAATTATTAATTATTTTATTTAAGGAAGTAACGCATAAAGTAAAATGCATGCAGCTCAATTTAGTTTCTTTTTGAACGGTTTCTTAATGAAAACGCATTTATTAATAGGGTCCTCAATTGTTTCGGATAATATTAATAAATGCAAGGTTATAAACACTCCTCTCCATGTAAACTTTTTCTGTAACTTTTGCAGGGTTTAAGGATTACTAGGCATAAAAGAAATGTTTTCCTGTTCAGATTTTTTAGAGGAAACTTGCCCTCATATTTGTTTGAATCGAAGAACGAACGAAGAAAATTGATTAGGGTTAGTTCAAGAAAAGAAGATATGAGAAATTTTTATTAATCCTAGTTAAAACCGAGAACTACAGGCTTTGAAATGTTTTGTTTTACCAAAAGCGTTATTAAATTCTTAGTAAGGGACGAAAGGATGGAAAAACTTATGTAGATTTAAAAAAAAATTCAAATATTAATTCGACGATTACAAGAATTTACATAAATGTTTCAATTATTGTCTTCTGTATTTAGAATTCTCATGATTTTTTGTCCGCGAGATGTTAAGTTCTTTTTTATAACTCATCTAGAAATTTTATATTTTATAATTTAAAGGGGTAACGTATTTTGCGTTTATTTCTGATAATTTCATTTTAATTTAGCTAAGTCGGGGAATATTTCTTACAATAAGAGAATTCTTCCTTATTAGAGTTTATTTTATCTTGCAATTATCGCTGCTCCCTCCTCTCATCTTTGACAAGTTGTAGCCAGAATTATGCTTATTCAGGGACGTTTTAAGGCGTGGGCCTGGGCACAGGCCATCCTTTTGTTCTCGGCCTGATCATGATTCGAATAATTTTAATCGTGAAATGTTATTCCCGGAGATATTCTCCAAAAAACTGGGAATTTCAAACTACATGCCAATTGGCAACAGTGGCGAAACTGCATTATTATATCATCCGTGTCTAAGCCTACCACCATCGCTTAGTCGTGTCAGTTTGTACCTAAGTTTGTGAGATTGTGAGTGACACACATCAATATATATTTGTTGCTGGTTACGATTTACGCGAGTGTTTGACATCGTACGCAGTCTACTGTATAATTGAAAAAGATCCCATGTAAAATCTACTTTTGCATAGGGCCTCAAGAAATCTTAAGACGTCATTGTGCTTATGTCAATATTTACCAATTACATTTCTCAACTCCCCTTTATTTGCGTTTCTGTAGAATATTCTGATTTTGAAAGGCTTCTTTTATTTATTACTTGTAAATCATATCGATACAGAACAAACGAGTCAGAGAACAAGTTCCGTATACACCCCTCTCAGTCACAAATCGCACCTTAATTCCACCTCTTTTCAATCCCTCTTTGTTGAATTTGATATTATCGCACTGACCAACTGTGTTGAGATCGTCATAAAACTTTTCAAGGAAACCTTGCCAATTTACAGCCAAGTTGGCGTTGTTGGCGCTCAGCTGTCTACTCGGCATCGTAAAATGTATCTTGGACGTAGCAACCCCGTATCGAAGCAGCAACAACTGTGAATGGAAATGAATAGGATTTTTTTATTTCTTTCAGAAAGAAATCAAACCGGTTTTGGTGTCGAAATAAAAATCACTATCTTCAAATTCGAGTTCTGCTGTCTTTTAGTTTTTTTTTTTTTTTTTTTTTTTTTTCATTCTCACCGCTCTCCCATTGACTGAAGACATTTTCGTTTCCAGAAGGTCCGTTTTCTCTAGTTACCCTAGCTAAGTTGAAAGCACTCATGTTGTTTTTTTCTCAATGAGGTTACCTTTTTGAGATAAACACGAGATGACGCTTGAGTTTTGCAATAAAGCTTCCATGAATACAGACTTTTAAAAAAATTTTATTTCATCACTAATCATAGTAAAAAAAATGTTTTGGTGCATTTTTTTTGTCTCGGTTTTTTTTTGCTTTCACCGAAGTTAAAAATAAAATTTGAATGGGTTTCTTTAAAAAAAAATTTTTTTATTTGATATTAAAAAATCGTCCAGAATAAATAACTTTTCAGTCGTTTTTTTTTCTCCTTCGATGTACGTTATTTTTAACCCGCTCGAATTTATTCACGTTTATCAAAACAATGCCGGTTCAAATTTAAGGGTGTTGAATTTTGTTTAGTCATTATGTATAATTGGGTGATATATCATAATAAAATAATACAAAAAAAGTTATTAATGTCCATGCATAAAATGGATATCCTATATAGTCTGACCTCTATTTAACGAAGTCGCTAAATCCTGAAAAAAAGTTCGTTATGTGGAAAATTCGTTACATAGATTCCTCTTTTAATATACTTTATAAACCACATAAAACATAAATTTTTAACTCACAATATATATATTCTGAAAAAAAAGCAATTAGTCACCTTTTTTTTGTAAATTAATATATTATTATTTTATATATCTTACTCATCAAAAAGAAGTCTGCAAGAAAAACAATCATTGTCTGTATTTTCAAATTTAAAAAATAACTTTATATTAAAATTAATAAATTTAGTGAAATTTTCTGATTTTAAGTCTACAAGTAATTTCAAACATACATTATTTTATAACTAGTAATTTTAAGCATATATTACCACATACGTCTCTCCTTAAATTTAATCACTGATAAAATCTGCTAGTTTTGTTTGAGTTTTTTCTTTGAAAAATTGCGGTAATTTTAACGCTTTCGGTTAGTTAGACGTGGTAAAATCAGCTCAAAGTCATTTATCATCATAAAATATGTTAAAAGGGATAATAATCTGAAATGTCTAGAAATATTTTAAAAATAAGGAGAAGAAAAATAGAAAATGCACTGGGGGTTATTTTACACAGAAAATAGTAAAATGTTCTTGGATCTAGGAAAAAGTTCGTAAGAAAGAGAAACTCACAAAATAAAGATTCGTAAAAGGGAGGTCCGACTAATATTACTCATGAATTAAATAATAAATATATATTACTAATAAACATTAAAAAATACTTTTAAACTATAAATTTGAAATGAACCAAACGAAATGTATGTTCAAAAATATCCGATATTTTCTTTTAAGGCTGTTTTCGGCTAATGTTAAAGAATAGTACCTAAATTCGGAATATTTTTTCAGATATAAAAGTACTGAAACATTAATATTATATTCTGGTTTCACTAGCCTGTAGAGAATCACTTATTTTTTTATCATACTACTCATTTGAATCCGAGTGACATATTTTTTCTTTTATAAAATGTGTTTCGCATTTTTCTCCTATACCGTAATGCTAAATGAGCTATCCCTTTACATGTTGAAAGGAAAAACTAATTATTTATGAAATATTTTGAAATTTGAAAAGATTATAATATAAACAAATGCATGAGTTACAATGTCACTAATATTTTTTAAAAATCGAGGCATTTTTTTCTGTTTGAAAATATGTTCCGCGTTAAGTTCATACTTTTGTGCATATGACGAAAGTAGCCTTAAAAGATACTTAGAAACGATTATCTCTTTCAAATAACTCCGCTTGAGTGGCCACACACACTTCCCCTAACTATTTTACCACCACGACGATACTGTAACAACTCAAAAGTACTGTAAACTGTACATCTCAAAAGAATTTTGAGATGGCGCACAGTGGGTACTTCGTATTTTGCATAATACTTTCTATGAATTGTAATCCAGTCCCTTTTTTTTTGCTCGTTATTTCCGATTCTTAGAAATCGTTAAGCTTTTCTCACAATTTAATGCTGTAGTATTGTTAATTCTGTCAAAAGGAAAAATCCGATGGCTGTCCCATTTCCTCACTCATCGACAGTCGACCAAGGACAGACAGCTTCTATAGAAGGGGGTGGGGAATTCAAGCCAGCGCATAGGTATTCCTTCCTCAGAAAAGGCCGACACTCCTTTCATACAAGTGCACCCGGCCAACATGTGTGAGGGAACGAAACTAGCGCCTGAATACTGAATACAAATGAGCTGGTTCTATTAGTGAGCGGGTGGAAGGAGAACTGAAGCTAGGGAAAGTAGGGATTAGGGAAGATATTTATCCCGCCAAAATCGAATAGCTAGCTGTGTGTGCGCCATATTGTTGTCTGTTGATTTAGAATGGGATAGTTGTAAATATGAGCAGATTTTTTTTGTGAATAATTTTTTTAAAAAAAATATGGCAGATGATTTTGTAAATGTAGATGCTAAAAACACAGAAAAAAATATCGTCGATTGATTTTCGCAGTCCTGAGCGAATTATTTGAATCTTTCGGTCCCACTGGTGTCATGAAAAATTCAGACTTTCAAAAAGCAGAAGCTAGCCAATAAATACTAGGTAAGTTAACGAAATAAGCATTCACTTTTTAGTGTCAGTTTCTGTTAATTTGTTATTTAGATTGCATAGCTAAATGATGAAATATACCTTTCTTGTAGAACTCGTTGTAAAACTAAAACTGCATGGAAAAAGGAGTTCTTGAAGAGAAATGCCAATATATCCTATGTAAGTAGACTTTAAAAGCATTCAATTTAACATCAGTTCATTTTGAGATGCATTAAATGCTCACTTGGATGTGGGAATCTTTAGGCTGACATTAAATTTCATATGTGCAGATTCATTATATGCATGGTTGCCAATTAGGTTTCCCCTTGCCTATGAGTGGATGATTTTAATGTGGAGGATATTTGCGTAACTAAAGTAATAGTACACCAAAACACTTTTGGATGAATATCTTTTTAAAATATTGATTTTTACTTTTTTTTTATTCCTGCAATGCGGTGACATACAAAAAAAAACTTCAGTTTTAATCTTGGTTTGTTTTTTAAAAAATATTCTATTTTATTATTGTTGCATAAAAATAGCTCGTAGTTATACAAGATAAAAAGTTTTCGAAAATTGGTTATCGTCAATATTAGTAAAGGTGTAAAGCATTACAAAAAAATGTAATGTTTTACAGTGCAAAACATTACAAAAATGTTCCTCATTCAATGGGGCAGTATATGATAAAGTTTTTTAAAGATTAAAATAGAAACTAATTCAAGAAAAGGACGTTTAAAATAGTTTGCACAAGTTTCCATTTATTGTTAGTAAATTTATCAAAAGTTATTGTTTGAGTCTGCCAAAAATTCTGTAGAATTAGCTGAAAGATTCACCATTGTTCCCCAATTTCTACCGAAATTGGTTGAAGAGTATTCCTATCAGTCAGATTACTCAAGACTGTAATGTTGTGCTAAAAGAAGAGTTTTTGTTTGGAAAGTAGAAAGCTTAGATTTTTCTTTGCTAAATCCATGATAAACAAGTCTGAAACTGAAACATATTAGAATAATTTCCAATTTGCAGATGAACAAATTCAACATATTTGGCTCCAGCAAGTATATAATAGTGTGAAGAAGAATAAGCAAGGAACTTAATCCTAAGAATTTTGTGGGAACAGTGAATCGTGGAGGTATTCTTGTGTGTGAGGAGGGATGTATGTCAGCTTCAGTATTAGGTAATTTGATATGTATTGATGGGGGTATTAGAAATTGCAAGATCTTAACAACTTGAAATTATCTGCTTATAATTTAGGTATTGGTGACAACTTTATATTTTATCAAGGTAAGAGTCCAAGCACACTGCTTTTAATGTATGCCTCTGTTGGCTACGGTAGCCTGTGGTGTGTCGTGAGTAAGAGCCTAGTACACACCACTGAAGTCCCGCTATGTAGGGAAGCGAAGCACGTAAAATCTGTCAAGAGCTCGGACATCCTCCTGTTGGTGTAGTGTGGAAGTTAGGAGAGGGAGGTTCCAGGTAAGGTGTTGTCCTCGTCACTTGACCATGGTTCAAAATGACAAGGCCTATTGCCAAAAGACCTCGAGTAGCTGAACAGTGGGACGTTAATATTCACTTACTGGTGTGTAATTGTCCCCAGGTTTTGAAAAACCTACCTCATAAATCTAATTTAAATACTAAAGAGTATATATTAAGAGAGCTTGAAATTAGATTAAGAAGACAAACAAAATGTGAACTAATATCAGTAATCGCTAAAGAATTGAGTATATTGATGCAGAATTTACAAAAGGAAATGGTGAATTTTTGGTGAAATTGTCGAATCGTTTCGTGAAATCGTCGAATCAGTGAGTAAATTTCTGATATATATTAGAAGATGATATATAATTAAAAAAATTCATTCAATGGAGAAATACTCATTTAGGTAAATATTTAAAAGGGATGTAAGCACACTTGTGTACTTTGTTTGAATTAATAAAATGTTTCAAATATTTATGTTGTAATTTTTTCTTCCTCTTCATTGTAAGAAAATTAATCACGTTAATTATACAAATATGTGAAAAAGAAACTTGTATAATTCATATGAATTGATCTGTTTAAAGTAATTCTCTATTCCTTAATATACATTTAAAAAATGCTAAGCCATTTTTATATATGTTTACTGAGCATTTTGTCCATGATTAACATTCATGGGTATTTTTCGTTTAAGTATTAACTACATGATTATAAACTTAATTTTTTGATTCACCATAGATTGATCTTGGAATAAATTACTAACAATTGAAATTTAAACAAGTCAACCCAAGATCATAATTAAACTTTTGCTTTGCGTTAACTAAAAAAAATGTTCCCTCAGTTACACAACTACCACAATCTATCAATTTTATTGAACCATTTATTAATCTTATACTTTAATTTCAAACAAGAATATTCTGGAATTCTTCTTAAAATATATATACATAATTCAAAAAATATGAAAATTTATTGAATATATAATATATTCAAAAGAATATATTATATATAATGAAACATATCACACACATACATTAGAAATGTATTATATGTTTATGAAAAAAGAAAAATATTTCATCCCTTTCATGTTATTGTTACAGTAACTAAAGTGTAAGAAAATGGATTTTCCTTCAACTACAACAACGAAGATTTGTACTCCACTGAAGAGTTAATTCTTATACAGGGGTGGCCAACCTTATAGCTATGGGTGCCAAACAAATCTACCAATATCATTCACTATGCCACACTATAGGGAATATTTGAAACAATTGAATTTCTGTGGCAATGCATACAGATTTGGAGTTTTATAATACATTAAAAGAATACAGCATTTAAAGAAAAAAAACAAAAATAAGCAACATAATAAATAAATCTATTCCTTCAACATAGATAAAAAAAATTCACATTATACACATAAATAGGTATCTTGTAAAAACTTTGATTAAAATAAAAAATATAAGTATTCCAGCCATATAATTAGTATACCTTCAATACAAAAAATTTTAATTACAGAAATTTCTTCACATTATACATATATATATATATATATGGAACCAAAAGTGGAAAGCAGAGTGCAGTTGTGATGTAATAATTTTAATGTTTTTGTGAGATATGAAGCAATTCAAGGACATGGAAAATAAAAGTAAGAAAATTAATATCAATGAGCTTAAAATCATTGTGAAAAAGTCTTCGGGATATAATCAGATCCATTGGATGGTAGTATTCATCAATCCAGCATGCTATTTATAACTAAATATACAGAAGTTTACACAGCCAAACTTCGTTCTGGTCGTCCATCTAAACTTGTAATCAGAGAAAAATGAAGTATGATATCCGTAGTGAAAAAAAATTCGCGTTTGGAAACTCAAACTGCAACAGACATTCACGAGAAGTTCCAAAAAAAATTGTTTGGATGTTACAAGAAAAGTCTTAAGAAAGGGCGGATACTGTAGTCGAGTGGTTCACAAAAAGTCTTATGTTTCAAAGGCCAAAAGATAGCTTTTGCAAAAGAGCATATGCATAAGCCTCCAGAGTTCTGGAGAACTGTGATATTCTCCAAGAGAGCAAATTTTGTATCTTTGGCATAAAATGTAAATTGGTATGCAAAAAAACCTTGTACAAGTGCTTCAAAAAGAGCATTTAGTTTAATGGCAAAGTACGGTGGCAGTGAAGTTATACTGTGGGGGTGCATGGCAAGCAATGGTGTTGGCAAGTTGGAGTATATCGAATCAATTATGAACAAATATGATTACCTAGATGTCCTAAAAACAATTTAAAGGAAAGTGCTGCCAAACTCAGCCTAAGATCGTCATTTCATTTCCAACACGACAACGATTTTAAGCATACCACTGAGGTTGTGAAGCTTTGGCTCATGTATAATGTCCCAAATCAATTGTACATGCCCCCGCAGTCATTTGATCTGAATCCTACAGAACACCTATGGGATTTGTTGGAGCCCATAACTCGTCAACACATCTAGCAAGGATATGCTGAAGAGATGTCAAAAGATATGCACTGAAGAAACCACAAGACTTAATAATTTAATGCCGAAACGACTTCAGGATGTTCTCAAAAGACGGTGTTAATCCCAACCAGCTATTAAATAGCTCATCACCCTTTTTAAATAATTTTTATGGTTACTATACTAAAACAGTGAACGCAGACTATGATTCTACTTGATTTTTGTTAGTATTGCTACAAACCTGTATTTATTTTAAAAGCTATGAAAGCAAACCCAGTTTACTTTAGTTTTATTCTCAATACTAGAAATGAACTAAATAAAATATAATTGGAAAAAAAATTTTTTTCAAATTCCAGTTTTTAAATTTTTTGTTGTTTTTTATGTAAGCAACAGTATGTGAACGTAGACTTTTTCTAGCATGTGTATATGCATTCATTATTATGTATACTCATCAGTATTTGCAACAGGTTAAAAATTTTGGAAACTAAACAAGGTTAAATAATTATGTCCCATTGATGTATAACTTAGAAAAATATCTTATAGTTTTTTATTCTTATTCAGTGTCTAGCTATAAATATACATTATAGATAATCATCATCCTTTATAAAAACAGGATGATTCCAGAACTTTTTTTAGACAAAATCCTTTTTAGTAAAAAATTGTTGGAATTCAACTACTTAAAAATTATCAGTATTACTTCATTGTGTTGTACACCATAATGTATAGAAATTGTTTGTGGTAGCATTTCACTTTTAATTACTTATTTTTGAATCTAGAAATTATCCTCATATATTAGCAATCTTAATATTTACTAAATAACAGGCACATAATGATCAGATTAGATGAAAATAGGACCTAAAATACAATTCACTTTTAGAGAATCTAATGGTACAACATTTTTACCTTACATTTCTGTTACATATTGTTATCTATACACATTTATATTCTTTTATTACTTTTTAAATGTACAATAATATACTTCTATCCCTTAAAAATTACTTCCATTAAAATGTGTGTACATTTTTGATTATATTTTTTAATTAAATACCCATTTCAAACAAAATGCTACACACTTTCATACACAAATCTTTTATTCTCATAATCAGAAATAATGTTACCTTGATACACATGATTAAGTATGTTGTTAAAATTCTTAGGAAACAGGATACAAATGCAATGAAGCAATTTATTATTTTACGATTACTGCATTAAAACATTAGCTAAATACAATGTACAATTACTTTAATCATTCAATTTATCATACATACAGTTTTACAAAACTGGAGAAATTATTTCAAATGAATTTTTTTTCTGAGGATTTTTTCCCAACCATAGTATTATTGACAGGAAATAACTCATTATTTCAAACCACATAATTAATTTCTAACAAAACTTTAATTTCTACACTATTGCAAATTCTTTTAATTTAAATTGTATTGTAAGCACTACTTTTTCTTCCCGATTAGATTATATATATATATATATATATATATATATATATATAACTTCTCTCTCTTTTCATAAATGTTTAACTTAATCATTGCAAGGAATGTTTTCTTCTCAGTTTTCCAGAAGATTCTATTAGGGAAAAATCCCTTATAACTGAGAAATTTTCCCCTTAAACTGACAAATTTTTCCCTCTTAAAAACTGAATAATTTACCTTACCCCACCCAGCTCTCAAATAGACTAGTCCATTTTTTGCAGTTTACAGCCTCTAGTGGGAACGAATGAATGAACGGTCGAGCAAAACGAGTGTGTCTCTTCTAAAGATCACCGTGAATAAAAGGCATCTGGTGAATCTCTATTCGCCTCTGAGTGTTGAAGAAGAAAAAGGAGTAGAAACAGTTCAAAAGTGGGCTCAACATCTGTTTCACCCCCAAGGCTTCAAAAACGACAATAAGGGGTAGTAAACGTCCATCTCGCTGTTTAACATGACATCCTCTACACAGCGAGTGGAGCCACGACCCTACAGAACCAATGCCAGCCATAAGTTCGTGACCATCCCCACTGGAGTATCACGGACTACAGTGTGTCATGTTAAACAGTTTTGCTGCAGTCACTGAAATCCGAATTCTACTAGCAACTGGAATTTAAAATTAATATTGGAACATTTTTCCATATAAAAATATATTACCATCTTTTAGTTTGTTTTTCTGAAGGGTACTTGCACCAAAGTAAGAAGAGACTGCTAACATATCATAACCAGTCTTTCTAATTAAAACTTTTCCACAGTCGATTACTATACCAACCGAATCTCACATTTTGTTTGTTGTCACGTAGTACACAGTAAGAGGCGTGGCTCAATGTCAACTGCACTTGACCTAAAATGTCAAAGGTTATTTATAGAAAAACTTGAGAATATTTTCTTGCACAAATCCAACTCTCAATAAAAAGAAAACACAATTTCTTTTCCTATTTCCTTCAAAAGAGTGAATCATAAACCACAAGTAAGCTTTTCTTGTCTATAACGAACAGCACTTTAGATATCAATCGTTTTTACCTGAAATACCGCCATTAAAACAATGCCGTAAACAGCGACATTATACGTGTGATTGACACATTATATAAATATAAGCTCAACGGAAACAAGTACTATAAAAATATTTTTCTAAGTCAATTCCAACTTACGTCAACAAAGAAAAATTTTATTTTAGTTACTTTTAATAAAATAATTACAATTAATATAAATATGTATATGCATATGACAGAATCACACTGTTTAGTAGCAAAATAGAAAGCGATTTTTTCCTTCCAATTTTCCATTTTTCTTTTTATATAGGTGTTGCACTATTTGTTTTGTTTGTTTGTTACTATTTATTCATTCATAAATCACATTCTCAGAAATTAGGCTATTCCAGGTAGGATTCAAACCCACGACCTTTGGATTAGAAGTCCAACGCTACAGGGACACAACGAGCGATTTTCCTTTTTAGCACGTTTTTCACGAAGTGGAACAAAAGCGCTATTAGGACGCACAAATTTCGTCTTCGTTCCATATTTGTCGTACTTTTTCTCAGCCAATAAGCAACCCATTGACCTCGGGTTTTAGGCATTTTGTCGCATTTGTGCCCTAGATGAGCCAAATCATATTTAAATTTAATCATTTTTTTTTAAAGGACAGTACACTACTTTCTGTAAGTAAAAAGTTCATTAGTTGCATTATTGTAAAATACAACATGTGAAAAACGCGCTAAAATTACTTGGCCTGCCAATGATTGATATCTTGTTATTATGTGTTGGACTATTATTTTTGTCAGTTACTATTTATATTCATTAATTAAGTTAACTAAAGAATTAATATTTGAAAAAATTGTCTTAAATCAAGTATCATCCACTACAAGTTTAAAAAATGTATTTGAACTTGAATGGATGAATTGAAAATATTTATTAACGATTGAAAAATTGAACAAGATATATATGTATGTAAAATATATAAAAAAAATATAGGGAGATTGTTAATTGATAGTAGGAATTGAAAAACGGATTAAAATTTGACGTTTTTTTTTATTGAAGAAACAGGTCGAATGAGTGCGTTTATTCACGTGCACTCAAAAGCAACACGAGGCTATTGACGGTGGACCGGTAGTTTGAACCTTGGCCAAGTGACGAGAACGGCACCTGAGCCCTCTCCTAACTACCACACCACACAAACGGCAATCATTAAACCTCGACGGATTTAAGTGCATCGGCCCTCTCTATACAATGGTTTTCAGTGGCACCAGGACTCGTCCGTTTTAAAATAGTACGTGGCACTCGGTACAATTCTCAGTGGCCCTCTGCACTACTCTAAAATTTGTCAATTTTTGAGTGGGTGGAAGTTGATCAACTTGTAATGGAACTTATTTGACACACATCTTCATAAAATGGACATTTACGGATTACGAAAAATCTGAAAAATAACCCTGAAGATAAATTTACAGCTATTTTGTAAATTATTGAATGTCATTGCTGGAGATATGATTGTTTAAAGAGAGAAAATTGCATGTTCTCTGATTTCCGCTTTTGGTTCTACATATCTAAGTGTATATAAAATCTTTCCTGAAAGAAATTGTTTAACAACTGAATGCTCAGAAGGTGTCAAATTGAAATCACAAATTATATCCCTGATTTTGCGATTTGAAAGTAGAGCAGTGCAAGCACGGTTCACATTAAATTTTTATTTATCTCTTTATTTTACTGTAGTGAAGGAAATATTTTTATTTTATGTTGTCTGATTTCATTTAAATAATATGTTTAAAACTATTTTTTTAAAATTTTTGTTGAAGAATAGTTATGTTTATGCGACTTATTCAATTCCTTATTGAGCTGAAATTTACATACTCGATTATTTTGGATGACATACGGTATTTAATTATAATTAATAAAAATTAATTGATTAAAACTAACTATTCAAAAAATTACAAATACAGCCACGTTAACATCCTTTTTGGCGACTTGCGTCTAAACTTGAAAAGGTTTCTTTCTCACATTTTAAAGCTCTCATTTGAGATGAAATTTTCTGTGCACTATTGTTTTGGGTAACAATACAATAGTTTAGCTATAATTAATTAAAATTAATTGACTGAAATTAATTATTTAAAGAATTACAGATACAGCCACGTTGGCTTCATTTTTACGACTTAAATCAAAACTTAGAATTTTTTTTTTTTTTTTTTTGCGTTTCAAAGCATTTAGTTGAAATGAATTTTTATATATACGATTGTTTTGGATGACAATACGATACTTTAATGATAATTAATAAAGTAATTTTCTTAGTGTTGTGATTCTGTCAAATGTATATACATACTTATATTTTGTAACTATTTAATTAAAAGTAAACTAATAATTTTTTCTGTTGATCTAAGTAGTATTGACTTAAAATTTTTTTTATATATTTACATGTTTTTATGTTGAGAAATATATTTAAATGAGGCAAAATTAACATCTAATGATACTGCAAATGTTTAAATTATTGACCTCTATTCCTAATATGCATGCATTCTCAGGAAATCGCATTGTTTCAAAAATGTCTACTGTGTGGTACGCTGGATTATATGGTAGATTGGCTTGGCAACCACAGCCAGAAGGTTGCGACCCCCGGGTTAGATAACATGTTTGTGAACAAATGTTTTCTATTATGAATATAATAAAATCAAAATA